>SJXQ01011651.1:331482-386039 GCA_006408695.1 Aepyceros melampus
GGGAGTCTATCTGGACCTTTACATCTTCTGTTCACACTTAGCATTTTCTGAGACATCCACCATCACACAGGGCTCTCCATCCTTGGGCTCGGTGGATCTCTAATCTTCTTCCAGGCCATTCTAAGTTCTTGGAACTCATACTGCTGCTCACCACAGTGGGCCATCCTTGAGACTCTCCAAGGCCATTTTGCTTGGGGTTTCCCTACTTTCTGAGGCTCTACCTGGGAGACCAGACACCGATCTCTTCTTTTGAACCTCACAAACCTAGTTGGGGTCTTGCCCAGCTTCATTCTCCTCTACCATACCCAAGTCCAGACTGAGCCTAGGGAGCTGGTGCAGGGCCCCCTTTTCTCAGGACCCATTAAAACAATTTCTCTATCATTTCCATTCAACAGTCTTCGTCTGCAGGCTTTGAAGCACTTGCTTTTTATCAGCTGTATTCCTTACATAATTTTTTAGGCTCAAGTGCTGTAAAGGTGTGTTTTTCCTACTTTCTCCTATCATATTCCCTCTCTGAGGCAATGCTTGGAGAGAGAGTAACTGATTACATAGAGAAAGGAAATAAGTGATGGAGGAATGTGTCCATAAATATGTCAATTATTTTTCCTTCCATTCTAACAATGCATGAATGGAAAAAGTACATGGCTGAGTTCCTTAACCTTTTCAAAGTCCCATAATGAGTTAAGACAGCCTTGGCTATGATTCAGAACATCCAGTATGAGGATCAGATTGGGTGGGCACCCTTGACTCAGTCCCCAAAAGAACAAATGAACTCTCCAAAGTGGCCTTACATGTTCAAAAGAGATTCCCACCTTCAATGTTTTCCAAAAATCTATCCCAAGAGAACTAGTGGAAGCTAACAAGCTCAGGCCCAGAGAAATGTGGCCAGATAGCATCCACCAATTGTTGCACTTCAAATCTAGGATGAAGGTTCAAGTTTGCAGGAAAATCTCTCTTTTTTTTTTTTTGCAAACTAAACAGAAGCTAGGAAAAGTAAAATTTGTGCTTTTAGTCCTGAGTCATCCCCTCCCACTGTATATTTGGAAATCATGTCATGCTGGTGGTTTCATTTATTCATCTAACTGTATTCAGGCATTCAGTAAACATGTGTATCAATGTGCCAGGCACTGTGCTAGGGACCCATTCACAACTAAGACTGAGGCCACGGCCACTGGAAGATCACGTATCTTCAATATGTATTGGGTTTTGTTTCCTGATCCAAATTGACCAATCTGTGGATATAAATTTGAATAAAACATTAAGCCAATGTTCTAGCCAGAAACATCAGTTATGATGGTCTAAGGAATGTGTAGTTAGGAGATGTGTGACTGAGAAAGAAAAACACTAACTGGCTTTCAGCTGAACGGAAGGGACTAGAATGAAAAGGCCTTTTATTAGCACCATGATGGGAGTGCATTGTGCATCCTGTCAGGTTAAATGCCGCTGCGTTATTACTGGTCTAAGAATTTTAAAAGTATCATTCTAACGCAAATCTGGTGAGCAACAAAGATAAAGAAATTCTGCAACCACAGCTGAAAACATTGCCACCTCCAGAGAAGTTTATAAACCAGCCTACACTCAGGCTGGATTATGCTTGTGCCCATTAACCACTCACTCCTCAAAACAAACATCTCTTTGAACCCAAGTTAAGGGCCAAGAGAAAAAGCACTAATTGTAATCTAACAGTTGAGGGACCAGAAGGTTATGTATTCATTCCCTTACTTCACAGCCTCACATATTCCCAGAATTTCCAGCTCACTGAAAGAAATGAATCACTTTGCCATTATATGCTATGCATTTTCTCTACCAATATGATAAGCTGATACTCGCTTTGTTCACTTTCTATTAATTAGTGATAATGATGGGGCTTATAGCCAGTTGAATTAGGTCACCGGTTAAAAAGAAAGGTCTTTATAGAAATTACTGGGTTTTGTGTTTTTTGTTTTTTTTTTTGCTATAGCATAATGCTATTATTTTTTAAATAGTTAAGAGGTCAAAGCTATTTCCATAAGACATTTAAACAAAGCAGCTGTTCAGGTGGGCTTTCATCCAAGGATTGGTGAATGAAAAATTCAGTACATAAAAGAAAAACAAGAAATGCCCTTTCTCAAATACTTAAACTGTAGCAGAAGGATCACCTCTATTTTATAGACACACTTTGCAGATGAAAACCATGTCTATGCAAATTTACATACAGAAAAGTATGCATGAAGAAAGAAACAGCTTCTTTGACTATCAGCCATAAAACCCCTCTGTATGGTGTGTGTGAGTATTGTGGACCCATGTCCCAGGATGCACCAGTGGAACCACAGATGCCTGATGACAGGGAGAGAAAGGGTTTGCTGACTCAGGGTCTTCCTCTCTCCCCAACATTAGGCACCTGCCACAGTCCCAGAGCTTCATTTCAGGTCCAGCTGGGTAATTTTTAGGTAACTCTATACATAGCATTAGCAATAAACACTATAATCACATCCTTCAATCCAATACTAAATGCAATAGATTATTTTGTTTTTCATTTTTCCAATTAGCTCAGCTTTATGGCTGTCTTCCATTTTTGCACTTGGCTATTCTTTCCTTGTAAAAGCAGCAAATCTGCCTCCAGCTTCATCATCTCCATATTTTTGACTAATAATTACAAACGTGTAATGAAAGTGGTCTTATAGTGTTTAAATTTGTAAACTGGAAACACGTTTTTAAAAAAAGTATTTCCAGGTTTAACTGGAGGAAGATTAGACTCTGTGACTTTCTTCTTTCTCCCAAATCTATTTGTAGCGTCAGAAGAGGGTTAACAGTTTGGTTTTCCAGCATATGCACTATGTACCTCTTCCCCATCTTTCTAAATCTTTGTAAACTGATGCAGCACCAAAACCCACATTTACATTATATCTGATGATGAGTAAGGCCTTACCTGGTTGTGTCTTCATCACCTGCAGTTCCTAGATCTTCTCAGTGTAGTTGGCTGGTGGTTTTCTCATACTGCTTTAGGGCTGGTGATGCATAGGAAGCTTTACTCCCATGGCTGGAATAGGAATTCTGGCTACCTGAAGGTTAACGCTAGATTCTTTTCTCATCATCCGTATGGAAGTAATCAGATACCCCTATCTTCCACAAACTCCAGCATGCCACAGTATGCCACCTGGTCTCTTTTATGAGTTAGTTTGAGCAACCTGGGTTAAAAGAGATTAAGTCAGCCAATGGATCCATTGCTGAGGGTGGTATAATTATTTCTCCCCACTTTCCCACACCTGTCATTGCATCTGGCCCTGTCAAGTTTCAAGTAAAGAAAGAAATGAGAAACAGGAGACACAAAAATGGCTTTGAATTTGTGGCAAAGCAGACTTGCCAAAATCCTCCCTTTACTAAAAGATTTATCCACCAAGTTATGGACATAGATGTGCAACCTCAGTCTCTGTGATAGGAACAAGCCCTGTCCATAACTTATAACACAGAGGAGGCCTGATGGGCACACCCTTTGGAGGATGGCAGCTCAAAGAAAAGATAGAGAAAAGACTGAGCCAGGTACGCTTAGTTACATCAGCTAATTCACTGATCAGGAGGAGGCTTATTGAGGTCTTTTCTTCCAGATGGTGACATGGAGATTCCTTTCTCTCTATGGTCACGTGAACAGAGGCAACAAAGCATGCACCCCCAGCAGAGTCATAAGTGGTGCAAGAGTCCAGGGAAAGGAGTGTTTGGCTGAGTTGCCCAGGCTTCCTTGCCAAGATGGGCTTGTCTGGGCCCCATGGGTAAGAAGTGGGCAGAGCCACGAATGGCTCCTCTCTGGCTGTCCTGCTGGCCAGTGCATCTTGGCGGTGCCTAGATGTTGTTCCTTCTCTCTCTTTCTCCCATGCTAAGCTTGTAGAACTCATGGAGGCCTAGGCCAAGATGATTCTTTCTCAGGGAATAACCTCAAACTTTCAAGGATAGTTTTAACCATCTCAGTTCTCACTCTCCCACCCCTATCCCACCCCAATTCAAAGACTGAACCAAGAATTTCTGGAGCAGACCTTGCATCCCTGAGCCAAACCTGATGGATGGGCTATGTATGGCCAAGATGCCAGAGAGTGGTAGGCGGTGTAAACTCCTGTCCTGGCCCTGCTCCTTCTGGATGTTGCTAGAAGTAGCCTAAACTGAAAATAGTGATGATGATGATAAGCTTCTTAGTTTAACCTGTACAGTACTGTACTTCTCCTTATTATCCAAACATCATTCAAGTTTTCTTGATAGTTTTAGAAGTCAACTATCATTGGAACAAGAAATTGTTTCTCTTTCCAAAAGAAAGGCAAATAGAAAACTGAGAGAAACATATTTTTAGAGAAGTAAATCATGCTTGTAATCTCAAGATTGTCTTTGTAACCTATTTAGTTATAAAGTTGGCTGTATGTGTATTTATAGATATATAATATTTACATTGAATTAGACAGGGTTCTTCGTAAAGGCAACAGAATGCATTCTGGCTAGTTTAAGTAGAAATATCCCTTTAAAAAGGATATCAAAGGATGTTGAGGGGCTCGTTGGGTATCAGAAGCAGGCCATCAAGAATAAGACTCAAACCACACTCCAAGGGTTTCTCCAGTGAAAACACTAGAGCTCACACCATAAGGGATGGACACAAGATGTGAGGAACGCTGCCTTGACTGCCCTTCTAGTGTGAGATGTTTCCAAAAACACCCTCACCAATAGCTCTATTCTTTACTATTGAATTTCAATTTCCTCACTTCTAAATAAAAGATTTGCATGAACAGGACTGAGTCAGTATCACATGTCTGAACCCTAGCTGCAAGGAAGGCTAGACGAGTAACTTGTGGAAGAGAGGCTTAAAGTAAGTAAGTAAGTAAAGTCACTCAGTCGTGTCCGACTTTTTGTGACCCCATGGACTGCAGCCCACCAGGCTCCTCAGTCCATGAGATTCTCCAAGCAAGAATACTGGAGTGAGGCTTACAATGTGGAAATTTTCCAAGCAAAGAAAGAGTGGTTCAGATGCTGTGTGACCACAACCATAAATAGTGTTGACTTTATCCACGCCTTGATTGTTCAACAGTGATCATATACCCCTCCTTTCTAAACTTACATTTCCCAACTCTTCATTTGAAGGGCCAGACATGCTCCTCTTCTTCATACCATTGTTGTTGTTATTTAGTTGCCAAGTCATGTCCAACTCTGTGCAACCCCATGGACTGTAGCTCACCAGGATCCTTCATCCATGGGATTTCCCAAGCAAGAATACCAGAGTGAGTTGCCATTTCCTTCTCCAGAGGATCTTCCAGACTCAAGGATTGAACCCACGTCTCCTGCATTGGCAGGCAGATTCTTTACCACTGAACCACCAAGGAAGCTCTTCTTTATGCCATACCCTTGCTCTAAAAAGAAGCAGGGTTTGTCTGCAACTGATCCCAAATCTATATTCAAGAATCCTCTCCCTTCTTCCCTTTCCTTCCCTGAATGACTACATATTTCCCTGCTTTTGTGAGCTTGTTAATGCAAAAGACTGTTAATTTTTTCTACTGTTATTACTTTGAGATTTGAAAGAAGTGGAATTAATTCTGGAATTAATAACATCATATATTAAATAATTAAAGCTTGAAGACTCTTAAAGCTAGGAGAATAATAAAGTCAGAGGTAAGATTAGCACACAAAATTGTATGCACATATTTTTATATATTTACTAGAGATGGGTCACAGACTTGGCTCTAATATTTCTAATGGTCAAAAGAAAGTGATTATTGAGATAATTATTGAGATAATTGATTATGAGATTTAGAATGCTCTATCAGTTCAATTCAGTCACTCAGTCGTGTCCGACTCTCTGCGACCCCATGAATCGCAGCACGCCAGGCCTTCCTGTCCATCACCAGCTCCCGGAGAATGCTCTATAAGATAAAGCAAAAGGAAAATATATGTTCCACAGAAGACTAGTTTTCCTTGATTTTGAGTCTCCTACAGACAAAATATCTTCATAATATTCCTATTGAAATATTTACATCTAAGATTTTCACATCACTGTTCATGATAGGGTATCTTAAACATCTAGTTTTTCTGGGGGAAAAACTACAACAAAGCAAAATAACCCAGTATCAGTATGTCATTCTCTATAGTTTAATCTAAGGGCAAGATCTGAACTCTAAATAGATGTATTCAACATGGTATCCTGGAAATTCTTGAATTTCAGCCAGGTGCTTTCAGAGCTTCCCTGTTTAGGGGAGCAGGATTGAGTTAGGAATATCTGGAATTTTGTTATCATCTGTTATCTTTTTCGTGTATTTGGGGTTTATTTTTATTTATTTACTTTTTAAATTAATTTTTATTTTTTAGTTTGTTTTGCTTTACAATACTATATTCGTTTTGCTATACATTGACATGAATCAGCCACGAGTGTACATGAACTCCCAATCCCGACCCCCACCTCCCCCCTCCCGCCCCATACCGTCTCTCTGGATTATCCCCGTGCATCAGTCCCAAGCATCCTGCATCCTGCATCAAACCTAGACTGGCGATTCGTTTCACTTATGATACCATACATGTTACACTGCCACTCTGCCAGCTCATCCCACCCTCTCCCTCTCCCACAGAGTCAAAAGGCCGTTCTATACATCTGTGTCTCTTTTGCTGTCTTATTTTGGGTTTAACTTGCTAATTATTTTGTTGAGGATTTTTGCATCTATGCTGATGAGGAATATTGGTTCATTGTAATAGCTTTGTCTGAATGATGCTGGCCTTATAAAGTGAGTTGGGTAGTATTACCTTCTCTTTTATTTTCTGGTAGACATTGTGTAAAGTTAGTATTGCTCTTCCTTAAGTATCTGATAGAATACACTGATGTCACTGCCTTATATGTCTCCCGTCTTTGGCCAAGCCTCATTTGGGTAAGGTTGACAGGTAAAAATACAGAATTTTCGGTTAAATTTGAATGTTACATAAATGACAAATAGTTTTTAAATATGTTTTTCCCATGCAATATTTGAGCCAAAATTGTATTAAAAATTACTAATTGTTTATCTTTTTTTTTTTTACAAAAATCCTCAACCAAAACATTAGCAAGTTAAACCCAAAATACATGAAAAAGATAACAGATGATAACAAAATTCCAGATCCTTCTAGCTCAATTCTGCTCCACTAAACAGGGAAGCTCTGAAAGCACCTACTTGAAATTCAAGAATTTCCAGGATACCATGTTAAACACATCTATTTAGAGTTCAGATCTTGCCCTTAGGTTAAACTATAGAGAATGCCATACTGATATGGGTTACTTTTGCTTTGTTGTAATTTTTTCCCAGAAAAACTAGATTTTAAGATACCCTATCATGAGCAGTGATGTGAAAATCTTAGATGTAAATATTTCAATAGGAATATTATGAAGATATTTTGTCTGTAGGAGACTCAAAATCAAGGAAAGCTAGTCTTCTGTGGAACAAATATTTTCCTTTTCCTCTATCTTATAGAGCATTCTAAATCTCATAACCAATTAGATTTCTCACTTTCTTTTGACCACTAGAAATATTAGAGCCAACTCTGTGACCCACTTCAGTATTCTTGCCTTGAGAACCCCATGAACAGTATGAAAAGGCAAAATGATAGGCTACTGAAAGAGGAACTCCCCAGGTCTGTAGGTGCCCAATATGCTACTGGAGATCAATAATTTTGTTCGAACAGGAGATGGCAAGAGTGAACGTCAACATTCTAGGAATCAGTGAACTAAGATGGACTGGAATGGGTGAATTTAACTCAGCGACTATTATATCTACTACTGGGGGCAGGAATCCCTTAGAAGAAATGGAGTAGCCATCATGGTCAACAAAAGAGTCTGAAATGCAGTACTTGGATGCAATCTCAAAAATGACACAATGATCTCGGTTCATTTCCAAGGCAAATCATACAATATTGCAGTAATCCAAGTCTATGCCCTGACCAGTAACGCTGAAGAAGCTGAAGTTGAACGGTTCTATGAAGACCTACAAGACCTTTTAGAACTAACACCTAAAAAAGATGTCCTTTTCATTATAGGGGACTGGAATGCAAAAGTAGGAAGTCAAGAAACACCTGGAGTAACAGGCAAATTTGGCCTTGGAATGCAGAATGAAGCAGGGCAAAGACTAATAGAGTTTTGCCAAGAAAATGCACTGGTCATAGCAAGCACCCTCTACCAACAACACAAGAGAAGTCTCTACACATGGACATCAACAGATAGTCAACGCCAAAATCAGATTGATTATATTCTTTGCAGCCAAAGATGGAGAAGCTCTATACAGTCAGCAAAAACAAGACTGGAAGCTGACTGTGGCTCAGATCATGAACTCCTTATTGCCAAATTCAGACTGAAATTGAAGAAAGTAGGGAAAACCACTAGACCATTCAGGTATAACCTAAATCAAATCCCTTATGACTATACAGTGGAAGTGAGAAATAGATTTAAGGGATTAAATTTGATAGAGTGCCTGATGAACTATGGAATGAGGTTCATGACATTGTACAGGAGACAGGGATCAAGACCATCCCCAAGGAAAAGAAATGCAAAAAATTTTGTCCATCCTTCCTGTCAAGGTCACATTTCCTCACAACTTGGAATATAGCTATTCTGTTCTGCCAGTTTGTGTAGGGCCATATGCTCCAACAATCAGTGAGACAGAAGGTAAGATTAACATCCTCAATGGCATGAGAGGAGCCTAGAAGGGACAGGTGCCTGACCAGAAGGCCATGGCATATTCACACAGAGGTAGACCTGGGGAGCTCCTGCCAAGCTTCTCTCCCCAAAATAAAAGCTGAGGGTATGTTCCAGCATATATATGAACAAGTAATAATGCCCATAAAGTTCTCAGGAATACAGGATGATTGCAAAGATTTGATTTGGGAATATTTCTGTAAATGAAACATCTCAAATATTACTTCTTTTTGCTCTCTTCTACCATCACCACACCATCAATGGCTCTGAATAAACATTTACTATATTATTTATCCTGCAAAGAACTTACATCTATTATCCACTTGGTACCTCAAGTAGCCCAATAGTAATGGCAATGACAGTAATAGTCATCAAATAATACTGATTGCATGTCAGTCACCATGCTAAGATCTGTACATAATTGTTATCATCCAGATAATTTAATCCTCCAGTATTTTAAGAATTACCTTAATAGTATCATCTCTGTTAAATACATGGGGAAAATTAAAGTGTAAACCTAGGTCTTTATGATTCTGTCAATTAGATGATCAAACTACATATGTCTGTGTGTATGTGTGTGTGTCTGTGTGCCTATTGTCTGTCAGTCAAATTTTGAGGATCAAAATTTTATACAAATATTAAAAATTTAAAAACCCAGCTTAAACCTAAAGGGAGAGCAGCACTCTTCTGTCATCTTCTAGATTTGAAGACACCTGGGCTTGCTTAGAACTCCATATTGATTCAGGTACCTAGTCAGAGGCAGAAAATCTGGAGGCTTCTGGGCCTGCTGAATCAGGCACTGGTTAGCTTTACTTAGATAACATTCCTATTCTATTCTTTATTTATAATACCCTTTGATGGTGACTTTTTCCAAATGATCTCAATAGTAATTTCTAACAAAACACTTCACTTGCCTACTTCACCAAAGGGAAGTGTTTGGCACATGAATGCAGTTAAGTCCATCAGTCTTTGAAACAGAATCTTGAGCTCAAGGACAAAAAACAGAGAATTATTATTCTAATGGCAACCCTTAAAAATATTCCAATTCCTAATGCCTTATTTTCTTGAGCCACCCAGATTGTTTTTAGTCACTTTTTATCTGTATTACTGATTTTTTCCTCACCAAATCAGCCAGAGTTGGCTAAAGCTGAAAGAATCTAGGTATTGATCAATCACACCACTTTTATTGCTTTTACTTATGAGAATTTTTGAAAGAAAATTTTGAAAGAAATTCTGTCAATAAGAGTGACTTCTGGAAATGACCATAACAGTTAAATGGCAATAAACTATTTTTAAAGTATAAGAATAGGAATTTTTTAATTTGTAGGATAAGACTTCATACAAAAGAGACTTATCAGGACCATTTCTTTAACTTGACCATAACTTTCAAGTTAAAGGAACTTGAAATTCAAATATGTTACTATTTGAGATAGCTAATTCATTGTCAGTGAGGGTACTCAGCCAATATAGAAGATTGTTAAGACTCTTGTACTCATGTACTCAAAACCTTAAAAGCAAATCATTACTAATGCATTTTATAAAAACAAAAGACATCAATAGTGATGATTCTTTTCCATTATCTAACAATATACAAAATGTTACCTATTTTTGTAGTCTTACAAAAAAAATTTAGAGCATTTATATGGAATATGAGATATTTTAGAACTTCAAGCCTCCCACTTGTATAATTTTTTTTTTTTAGATTGTAACTTAGGAAAGGCTAAATTATGGTATCTACCTTGAAGAAACACAAGCTGGAATCAAGATTGCTGGGAGAAATATCAATAACCTCAGATATGCAGATGACACCACCCTTATGGCAGAAAGTGAAGAGGAGCTAAAAAGCCTCTTGTTGAAAGTGAAAGAGGAGAGTGAAAAAGTTGGCTTAAATCTCAACATTCAGAAAACGAAGATCATGGTCATGGCATCTGGCCCCATCACTTCATGGGAAATAGATGGGCAAACAGTAGAAACAGTGTCAGACTTTATTTTTGGGGGCTCCAAAATCACTGCAGATGGTGACTGCAGCCATGAAATTAAAAGATGCTTACTCCTTGGAAGAAAAGTTTTGACCAACCTAGATAGTATATTCAAAAGCAGAGACATTACTTTGCCGACTAAGGTCCGTCTAGTCAAGGCCATGGTTTTTCCTGTGGTCATGTATGGATGTGAGAGTTGGACTGTGAATAAGGCTGAGCGCAGAAGAATTGATGCTTTGGAACTGTGGTGTTGGAGAAGACTCTTGAGAGTCCCTTGGACTGCAAGGAGATCCAGCCAGTCCATTCTGAAGGAGATCAACCCTGGGATGTCTTTGGAAGGAATGATGCTTAAACTGAAGCTCCAGTACTTTGGCCACCTCATGCGAAGAGTTGACTCATTGGAAAAGACCGTGATGCTGGGAGGGATTGGGGGGCAGGAGGAGAAGGGGACGACCAAGGATGAGATGGCTGGATGGCATCATGGACTCAGTGGAATGAGTCTGAGTGAACTCCGGGATTTGATGATGGACAGGGAGGCCTGGCATGCTGCGATTCATGGAGTCGCAAAGAGTCGGACACAACTGAGCGACTGAACTGAACTGAACTTGAGCATTCTTTGGCATTGCCTTTCTTTGGAATTTGAATGAAAACTGAACTTTTCCAGTCCTGTGGCCACTGCTGAGTTTTCCACATTTGCTGGCATATTGAGTGCAACACTTTCACAGCATCATCTTTCAGGATTTGAAACAGCTCAACTGGAATTCCATCACCTCCACTAGCTTTGTTCATAGTGATGCTTTCTAAGGCCCACTTGACTTCACATTCCAAGATGTCTGGCTCTAGATTAGTCGTCACATCATCATGATTATCTGGGTCGTGAAGATCTTTTCTGTACAGTTCTTCCGTGTATTCTTGCCACCTCTTCTTAATATCTTCTGCTTCTGTTAGGTCCAGACCATTTCTGTCTGTTATCGAGCCCATCTTTACATGAAATGTTCCCTTGGTATCTCTAATTTTCTTGAAGAGATCTCTAGTCTTTCCCCTTCTGTTCTTTTCCTCTATTTCTTTGCATTGATCACTGACTGTGTGGATCACAATAAACTGGAAAATTCTGAGAGAGACGGGAATACCAGACCACCTGACCTGCCTCTTGAGAAACCTGTGTGCAGGTCAGGAAGCAACAGTTAGAACTAGACATGGAGCAACAGACTGGTTCCAAATAGGAAAAGGAGTATGTCAAGGCTGTATATTGTCACCCTACTAGTTTAACTTATATGGAGAGTACATCATGAGAAACGCTGGGCTGGAAGAAGCATAAGTTGGAATCAAGATTGCTGGGAGAAATATCAATAACCTCAGATATGCAGATGACACCACCCTTAAGGCAGAAAGTGAAGAGGAACTAAAAAGCCTCTTGATGAAAGTGAAAGAAGAGAGTGAAAAAGTTGTCTTAAAGCTCAACATTCAGAAAACTAAGATCATGGCATGTGGTCCCATCACTTCATGGGAAATAAATGGGAAAACAGTGGAAACAATGGCAGACTTTTTTTTTGGGGCTTCAGGATCACTGCAGATGGTGATTGTAGCCATTAAATTAAAAGACGCTTGCTCCTTGGAAGGAAAGTTATGACCAATCTAGATAGCACATTCAACAGCAGAGACAAAAGGTCCGTCTAGTCAAGGCTATGGTTCCAGTAGTCATGTATGGATGTGAGAGTTAGACTGTGAAGAAAGCTGAGCGCCGAAGAATTGATGCTTTTTAACTGTGATGTTGATGAGGACTGTTGAGAGTCCCTTGGACTGCAAGGAGATCCAACCAGTCCATTCGAAAGGAGATCAGTCCTGGGTGTTCTTTGGAAAGACTGATGCTAAAGCTGAAACTCCAATACTTTGGCCACCTCATGAGAAGTGTTGACTCCCTGGAAAAGACTCTGATGCTGGAGGGATTGGGGGCAGGAGGAGAAGGGGATGACAGAGGATGAGATGGCTGGATGGCATCACTGACTTGATGGATGTGGGTTTGGGTAATTCAGGGAGTTGGTGATTGACAGGGAGGCCTGGCGTGCTGCAATTCATGGGGTTGCAAAGAGTCGGACACGACTGAGCATCTGAACTGAACTGTTCATCTGAAATTAGAACTTAAGAGAATTGAAAACATGTACTGGTACATGTTTTCATGGCTGTTCTTAGTAGTTTATGATTAATAGCTAAACAGTGGAAAGAATCCAAATGTCTATCAACTGAAGAATGATAAGCAAAACATGGTGTATTCATACAATGCAATATTATCAGTCATAAGAAGGAAGGAAAGTACTGATTCATACCATCACATAAAATAAACTTAAAAACATTACACTAATATAAAATAAATCAGACACAAAGGACTGTATATTATATGATTTATATGAAATATCCAGTACAGGGAAACCCATGAAGACAAAAGAAAAAAATTAGTATCGCTGGGGTCCAGAGAAAAAGGAGAATGGAGAATGATTGTTAGTGGGTATGAGGTTTCTTTGGGGAGGAGTGATGAAAACATTCTGGAATTCAATAGTGGTGATGGTTCCACTTTGTAAATATACTGAAAACTATTGCTGCTGCTGTTAAGTCGCTTCAGTCGTGTCCGACTCTGTGCAACCCCATAGATGGCAGCCCACCAGGATCCCCTGTCCCTGAGATTCTCCAGGTAAGAACACTGGAGTGGTTGCCATTTCCTTCTCCAATGCAGGAAAGTGAAAAGTGAAAGTGAAGTCGCTCAGTCGTGTCCTAGCAACCTCATGGACTGCAGCCTACCAGGCCCCTCTATCCATGGAATTCTTCAAGCAAGAGTACTGTAGTGGGTTGCCATTAAACTATTGCACTGCACACTTAAAAAGTATAAATTTTATCTCAATGGAATATATAATAAGAATCTTAACTGGGCATCATCCTGTATTATTTGTTTAATCTGGATGCATTTGATGGGTGAAACGAGTTAGATACTTCTGTATTCTAGCTGGAAGGGACTCTGGAAAATATTGCTTTGAGGCCCATAATGTGAAAAACTATAAATGTAGAGAGGATGTTTGAAACATGTTGAAGAGTCTCAAATGGCAGATGTTTACTACAGATGCTGAAGTAAAATTGCCTGCATTGGAATGTCATTTCCACCATATACAGGCTGTGAGACTAGAGAAGGTTATATAGCCATCTGTGTTATTTTCTCCTGCTTACAATTTGTCAGTACTGGCCCTGCAGTTGTTTACTAACGGGTCTTCCTGTTGGCTTCTCTGGTGGCTCAGATGCTAAAGAATCTGCCTGCCATGCAGGAGACCTGAGTTCAATCCCTAGGTCAGAAGATCCCCTAGAGAAAGGAATGGCAACCCACCTCAGTACTCTTGCTTGAAGAATTCCACTCCAGTATTTTTGCCTGGAGAATCCCATGGACAGAGCAGTCCATGGGATGGCAAAGAGTCAGACATGACTGAGAGAGTAACACCTTCATTTCCGGTTTACTGTGGTGTTCTACTCCAGTATTTTTGCCTGGAGAATCCCATGGACAGAGCAGTCCATGGGATGGCAAAGAGTCAGACATGACTGAGAGAGTAACACTTTCATTTCTGGTTTACTGTGATGTTCTTCTCTGCCGTCTTTATTCAGCAGAACAACCAGAGGGATCTTTTTAAAACATGTTAGATTGTGTCACTTATTTGCTCAAAACTCTTCAAGAGTATCCCAGATTACTGAGAGTAAAAAGACTGGAAGACTGGGACTCATATGAGGTAGAACTTTTGTGAGTGGAATCAAAGTTGAACAGAACAAGGACAAGAGAGATTAAAGGAAAGAGAAGTACGAATAAAAGTGGTGGAGGGAAAAGAGCCAGGAGATCTCAGAAAACAAACTGTGATATTTCCTAAACTCTGTATGAAAGATAAGCAAACAAATGGAATAGGGAGTTTCGTGATGTTAGAAAGGCTATCTCAAACTAATATTAAATAAAACTGAGCCACAGAAAGGACTTGCAATCACATTCTAAGCAAAGCTATTACAAGTACCAGAAGTCTAAGGAATAGGAAAAGTTTTTGCAGTCAGAAATTTAGTGATTTTTTTAAAAAATTAAAGCTGTAACCTATTTTTTAAAAGCAAGCTAAAATACAGAACAGAAGACATGAAATAACAACACATATTAGAATCAGCAAAACACAAAAATGATATGACAGAACTCAATATGAGGAATGAAGAAAAAATTATTTTAGACATGAAGTCTAAAGTAGAAAAAAATATAGAAGCAAATGAACACAATAAATGATGTCATTAGAAGTTGAAGGCAAAAAAGAGAAAAAGGTTAAAAATAAAAAGATTAAGAAGAAAAAGTGTAAATGCTTGAAACAGGCAAAAAAGATCTATACTAATAACAGACCTTAGACTGGTTTTGAAATATTATTTCAAGAAACCAGGGCTTCTTGGTCTCATAGATCAGGCTGATTTCAGGTGTGAGGAAGGAAATGTATAAAAAGAGCCTGGACCAGTTTCTCCTTCCAGAAAACAAGGATGCTTGTTATCAAAGACTACAGGATCATATCAAAAAGACTTGGAGCCAACTGAAAGAGGTCTACTAGCCAAAAATGGAATGATTTAAGGATCAATAATGATAATAACGACCATGAATTGCAGCACATTAAATATATATGAATTGTAGAACAGTATGAGGTTTAAAATAAAATGGAACTGTCATGTGTGTGTGCCAAGTCACTTCAGTCATATCCGACTCTTTGCAACCCTATGGCTTGCAAGGTTCCTCTGTCTATGGGGATTCTCCAGGCAAGAATACTGAGGTGGGTTACCATGCCCTTCTCCAGGAGATCCTCCCAACCCAAGGACTGAACCTGTGTCTCCTGCACTGCAGATGGATTCTTTACCACTGAGCCACCAGGGAAACTCGGAACTGCCATATGACCCAGCAATTCCACTCCTAGGTTCGGTTCAGTTCAGTTGCTCAGTCATGTCCGACCCTGAGACTTCATGGACTGCAGCATGCCAGGCTTCCCTGTCCATCAGCAACTCCTGGAGTTTGCTCAAACTCAGGTCCATCAAGTTGGTGATGCCATCCAACGTTTCATCCTCTGTTATCCCTTTCTCCTCCTGCCTTCAATCTTTCCCAGCATCAGGATCATTTCCAATTAGGCAGTTCTTCACATCAGGTGGCCAAAGTATCGAAGTTTCAGCTTCAACATCAGTCCTTCAAATGAATGAATATTCAGGACTGATTTCCTTTAGGATTGACTGGTTTGATCTCCTTGCAGTCCAAGGGACTCTCAAGAGTCTTCTCCAACACCACAGTTCAAAAGCATCAATTCTTCAGCACTCAGCTTTCCTTATAGTTCAGTTCTCACATCCATACATGACTACTGGAAAAACCATAGCTTTGACTAGACAGATCTTTGTGGGCACACACACACACACACATACACACACACATATATATAATAGAATGCTACTCAATCATAAAAAGGAAGGAAATTTTACCATTTGCAACAATATGGATGAACCTGGAGGCTCTTATGCTAAGTGAAATATGTCAGACAGAAAAAGACAAATACTGTATGATATCACTTACATGTAGAATCTGAAAAATAAAACAAACTAATGAATATAATAAAAAAGAAGTAGACTCACAGGTATAGAGAACTAGTGATTAACAATAGAGCAGAAGCGGAAGAAACAATATATAGGCAGGGAATTAAGAGATACAAAGTACTATATATAAAATAAATTATAAAGATATATTGTACAATACAGAGAATATAGGCAATATTTTATAATAACTATAAATGGAGTATGGGCTTCCCTGGTGCCTCAAATGGTTAAGAATTTGCCTGTAATGCACGAGATCTGGGTTCTTTCCCTGGGTTGGGAAGAACCCCTGGAGAAGGAAATGGCAACCTACTCCAGTATTCCTGCCTGGAGAATTCCATGGACAGAGGAGCCTGCTGGGCTACAGTCCATGGGGTCATGAAGTATGGGATACAACTAAGCAACTAACACTTCATAAATGGAGTATAACCTTTAAAACTTGTGAATCACTATACTGTACACCGGTAACTTATATAATATTGTACAAAACAGTACTTCAATAAAGAGAAATTTGAAAAATTTTTAAATATACATTTGAATTGATGAGTTCATAATGATATTTTTAAATGTAAAAATAACTGATCATCTTTAAAGGATAATAGGGAAGCAATATATTATTATCTTGAATGCTATAAATAAATGGAAAGAATCTAACACTTACCCTTTCTTTCCTATATGAATATTACTATTGTGTAACCAAATAGTAGAGAAAGAAATCATCTCTTTACAAAATTACTCCAGCTAATAAATGAAAACTAAATTATAACATTTGAATATTACTAATTTGAAGCTAGCAATGAATAATGAATCTAAGAAATGAACATCAATGGCTGCTAGCATCATAAAAAAAAGGCCATCCAGGCAATTATGTGCCTCCCAAGAAAGAAGATACAACCTATATTCTTGCCAAAGGAATAGGACCTGCATCTGGTCAAGTCCTTAGATTCAACATCCAATCTGCCAGAAACACAGAGGACAGTGGAACATATTGAATGCACCAAAAGAATGCAATCAATTAGATTATAATAGTGAAAACATTCACATGTCAGTAATTCTTAGAGTGTGGTCCCAGACCAGCCACACCTGAATTATCTGGGAACTTGCTAGGCAAGTAAATTTTGGGGCCCCATTCCTACCTACTAAATCAGAAACTCTTGAAATGAAGTCCAGCAGTTTGTATTTTGATGAGCTTTCCAGATGATTGTGATGCAGGCTTACGTTTGAGAACCACTGCTATAGGTCAGATGTCTGTCCATGGTTCTTCAGTAAAAGTGTAAGCAAAAGAAAAGATGGAAGAGAAACCTATAGATTAAATAAAATATATCCAAAAAGTTTTAAATGGGCTAGAGTCAACCACAGTGTCTCAGGAACTGCATGTGGGTGAATAACCACAAGGATATTACTAAAACAAAGTCAACACAGTGCAGTTATTTTTGGAGAAACATGGGAGATTATGACTTTGCTAATGTCAGAGCACATGGAAGGCTCTCTGAAGTGCTGGCAAAGCTGTGTATCTTCACCTGGTAGCGGTTACAAGGGTGTTTAATAGATCATACTTTACTAAGCTATATGTTAGTTTTGTGGCATTTTCTGTATTTTTGTTTTATTTCACAATAATAAGTTATAAAACATTACTGTTGATTGAATGACATTATTTAAACCTCTTGGGCCTTAGCTTCTGTGCCTGAGTTATGAAGATACAGCTTCACGCTCACTCTGAAATTTTATTTTACAACCCCAATAATGTTGACCTTATAGCAGTTATTTGTCATGGTTATGGGAAATGATTGCTTACGTTACAATCCTCCAAGCCAGTGCTTAAATCATGTCTGAGGAGTGGAAGGAGTAGAGAGGACTGGCTTAATTTTGACAATAATTGCCTCTACACTCCCATTTTCTCTTTACTGTGCCTGAGAAATACACTGTTTTATGAGGAGCCCATCAAGGAAGGGGAGAAGGCCACAAAGTGAGATACTGTTAGGCAGTGAAACCTCCTGTTCTTTCTTTCTCTTGGGAGGATGTACGTTTATAATAGTGAATCACTAACCTGCTTAGGACTGGGATTGTAACCCAGACAAAAATCAGCTAAGAAATACCGTGGGATTTAAGGTTTGACAATTTCTTTCAGCCCCAGTAAAAGGGAGCCCTGGCCAGGAAGTTTTGCATGATATTACATCACAAGGTCCAGTCCCACTGATGACTGAGGCAAAGACTGAGTTGTTGACGTGGAGAGCTCAGCAGAAGGGCCAACCCAGGGTGGGAGGTGGCAAGAGCCGTGGTGGACTGGCTCTTCATGACTGACAGAGATCCAGCCGTACCTCTGTGACTGCCGGGCAAAGATAGGCTGTGCCCATGGGTCTGGGTGTTTGCATAATCACAAAGGAAAACACTCACTTGGTTTGAGAACATTTTCCTTCTTTGGTCTTTCTTCCTTTTTAAAATGAACATTTATTCCTCTTGTAAATAAATACTTTAATGGCTTTGCTTTGTATTTTTTTATTAGTTGTTTTTTATTGTATTTCTCAGAAATCTGTCTGTGACAAGGGGAAATTAAAAACTGAAAAAAAAAAAAAAGGTGCCACAGACAGTCTGAGAAGCACTAAAATAGACTAGCTATAATAGAACTGAATCAAGAAATTCAGTTCATTAAAAGACAGCATAAAAAGTGAAAGAACAAGCCACAGAATTAATGAACTAATTAGAAAAAATGGGCAAAAAGCTTGAATAGTCACTTCATATGAGAGGAAATCCTGATAGCCAATAAGCGTACAAAAAAAGATGAATTCATTTGGAAAATGAACATTAAAACCACAGTAAAAAGCACACCAGATTGGCAAAAATTTAAGTCTCTTAATTCTAAATATTGGTGGGAGGTACAGAAGCCCTCATAAATTGCTCATGAAAGTACAAAATTGGTGAAATCACTTTGAAAACCCTGACAGTAAGAATCTACCAGAGCTTAATAAGCACGTGTCCTGAGCCAGCAACTCCACTCCCAGACACACCAGAGATATTCAGCACAAGTGAGTCAAACAGAAGGTTCAAAGATTCTCAGAGCAGTATTATTTGTATTAACTCCAAACTGAAATAACTGAAATATACACATCCCTCATCTGAAGAACAGATGCATTCAGGTGTAGTCACACTGGAACACTAAACAGGAAAGAAAATGAACAATCCACAGTTTCACACAACAACTTGGATGCATCTCTGAGACATAAACAGTTGTCATAAGGTTTTGCCATGTCCTGCTAGGGACACAGGATGTGTCAGTGGTCTCAACTAGTTTAGATATATCCTGCTGCTGGAACATTCTCCGCTAGAAACTCAGCTCCACTTTGGAGCTGGGAGGTCATACAGAAGGTAGATGTTGAAGTCACTGATGGAGTCTGGAACCAGAAGAAATTTCAGATTTTGACTTATGCCACTACTCACCAAAGGCTTCTGTGGGTGGTCCCTGCTACCTAAAGAAAACCTTTCAGTTTTGCTTACAAGCAAAGGGTTGTATTTGCCAACCATATGGAAAAAAAAAAGCAAGATGTTATTCTTAACTACAAGAATGAGAATAATTTTGGTTTTCTCCCCTGTGTGTCTTGGGGTCTACAGATTGCAGATTTTTGGAGCCAATGTCTCTGAGTTGACTCTCTGTTGAGAAGAAATTTCTCTTTAACTCTGGAAAAGAATGAAGATGAATAGTATGCTGTAAATCCTGTTGGTTCACAGTTTGAAAGCTTGTTTGCACATATGTTAATACCGATGTGTGGCTTTAAAGCACTTCTTCCATTATTCCAATAGTTCCTTTCTAACATCCCCCGAGGAAGGTTACTGTCTATTGTATTACTCAACTTTCTTAAACACCAATCCTCTCCTGACAGCAAGAAACACAGTCCACCTTCTCCTGTACCAGAGCCTAGAGGGAAGGCAACTTCCCTTTTGAGTTAGAAAAAAAGAGCTATATTTGTGAAGGGGAAAATCTATATGTCAGGCTTCTCTGGTAGCTCAGACAGTAAAGAATCCTCCTGCAGTGCGGGAGACCTGGGTTCAGTTCCTGGGTTGGGAAGATCCCCTGGAGGAGGATCCCACTCCAGGGCACTCTCAGTATGGCAACCCACTCCAGTATTCTTGCCTGGAGAATCCTCATGGACAGAGGAGTCTGGCGGGCTATAGTCCATGGGGTCGCAAAGAGTCAGACAAGACAAAGAATCGGAGATCTATATGTCAGTATTTATAAATAATAGATTTTTACTGTATTAATTATATCCATCAAAATGTATTAAGGATGTAGAATCCTATACTAGAATCATGGGGATGTGACATTCAATAAGATACACTCTCCAACCTTAAATTCTGACAATCTAGTGAGGGATAGTACTTAACTGCTTATGGCGGGGTGTGACTTACAATTTTTTTTACTAACCTTTAAATATTCCACACTTTTACTTCGAGTCATCACTCATTAGTTTCTTCCTTTTGATTATGAGACGGGAAAGCACCAGCTTCAGTTTCTGTTCTTTTGCTCCAGGCAGCAATAATTATGGAGACACCTTCCTGCGATCTCTTCCTCTAAAGAAGAGCAAACGCACAAACGTGCACTGAATTCGTGTAGCGGCCCCATGTCTGCGGAGAAGCCAACGAGTCATCACGTGACTACACTGTAAGCCCTTACAACCGTAAGCATATTCTAAGGAGGGGAGCTCCTCTTAGATGAACGCTGAGGGGTTTTTTGTTTTTGTTTTTTAGCTGAGCCCTTCCATGGGAGCTGAGTTTAGAAGCCAAGGCTGTAGAAGTTTTCGGTGTTTTGCGTAACAGGACGAGAAGAATTGGGTGTTCTCACTGCCAATCCCTGGGTTGTGGGGGACGGGGAGGGAAGGAAGTAGGGCAGGGGAGAGAGGAACGGGAGGGTGGCAAGGAGTAGAATGAGGCTAGGGTGCCATGCAGCGTGGAATGGCAGGAGAAGCCCCTACCCAGCGGTGGGACGGCGAGAAGGATGATGTCTGAGCGTCTACCGGAAGTCCTCAGTGGAGCTGTAGTGGAGCGTCCTTCCCCGCCTTCTCTCTTCCCCATCCCTCAGTGACGTCCGCTACTTGGGTGAAAGGGTATTGTGTGTGCAGTGGGCAGAATCATGGCCCCAAAGTTGTCCTAATTGCTGGAGCCTGTGAGTCTGTTAGGTGATTCTACGGAAGTGATGAAATTAAGCATATTGAAGTGGGGAGATGATCCTGGATTTTCTGAGTGAGCCTGATGTTAATCACAAAAAGTGAATTGGGAGGCAGAAGAGGCCAGTCAAAGGGAAATGGAACTACAGAAGAAGTGCACAGAGAGAAGTGCTTTCAAAGTGCTGGCTTTGAAGTGGAAGGAAGGGGGCTGACTCTAGGAGCTGGAAAAGGCCAGGAAACAGATTGTCCCCTGGAGCCTCCCGGGGAGCACAGCCCTTTTCAACACCTACATTTTAGCCCCAGGAGACCAGCATTGGACTTCTGACCTTGAAAACTGTAAGATGATAAATTTATATTTTTAATCCACTAAGTTTATGATAATTTGTTACAGCAGCAGTAGAAAACTAACACTGGTTATAAATCAGAGAGAGGAGTTGAGTGCAAAGACAGAAAAAGTGAGCATGATTTAGGGGCAGTCATTAGACCCAAGGGTTGCTATAGTGAGTAGGACAGAATTTAAAGCCAGAAGGTCAGTTCTAGTCAGACTGTGGGGCCCCTTAAATGAGAGATTAATGAGTTTAGACAGGATCTCTGGGCCACTAGAAAGCCACTGACAGGTTCCAGCATGGAGACTTAATGAGCAGAATTTCAGAGGCGGCGATGTGAGAGCACCGAGGGCCTCTTGGAGCAAACCAGGTAAAAATGTGAGGGCTACCTTGGGGCTCGGCTGAGCTGGGGCAAGTGAGCAGGCTCTGGGTCTCCCACCTCACTTCTTCAGAGTGCTGTTTGCCTTGTTCCCTGATTCATATTCTGGGCTTCCACTTCAGAGCTCAATTGAAGAAGGGATTTGCATCTAAAATAATAAAAAGGAAACAGAAAGTGAGCAGAATTTACTGCACAGAGAAGGTAAGTGTCTTACCTCAGATCATCCAGCTGGAAGGTGGGAAGACAAGGACTTAACCTCCAGGGATCCTAACTCCCAGTCCTGCGCTGGGCTCGCGGTGGGCTGGAGGAATTGGAAAGAAGCTGGTGAGGCCTTCTGTTGGATGATGCTGAGTCATGGACAGTAGACGCTTTGAGTATGATAGGTCTGGTCATAAAAGACAAGCCCCAAGAATCAACGTGTCTGAGAGACTTAATGGACCCAGAGGTAGCAGCTGCCAGTGAGAAACCCCTTCCCAAGTCCAGAAATCCATGGACAGGAGGACTGGATGTTTAGAGCTCCCACATGATGGAGAGGCACACTGGCAGACTCCAAGAGGATGCACGAATGAAGCAGAAACGCTTTCGCAAGGAGGGTCCAGTCTCTGGTTAACAAAGCAAGAAAACGAATGAAATGATAGAGCAGGAAGCAGAGACCTGGACTCCAGCTTCTGCCAAAGATCCCAGATAAATTACAGCCCGGTCTGTTAACCTCCTCATGACCCCGCTTCCAGGAAACTTGTAAAATCATAAACCAAAGAGCTCTGCGAAGGTTAGAATGAATGTTTAGGGTATTGTGGTTCTCTGAGTACGCCTTTTGATTGTCAGGGTGTTATTACTGAAACAGGAACATTGTAGTTACTTTTGCATTATTACAATACACAAAGTGATTTAAGCAGTAAAAAGGCTTTGATGAATTAGTAGTTTTTTTATTCCTGCAGTTTTGTGGCTCATGGTCAAAGACGTCTGTTAAAAGTTTTCAGACCCATGGAAAAGCAGCTCTAGCTTCTACCCAGACTTTCTTTTCTCTGACTCCAAGCCTGTGTATTTTTCTGCTTTCTGGGCACTCCACCCAGATGTTCCACCCTCATCTCCAACTCAACTTTGCTAAATTAAAATTTACTTCCTTTCACTCCAGGCTCACTGCTCCTCCTGTATTTTCTTTCTGGGAGAATGGCTCTTCCACCCACTTGGTTGTCCCAGTCACATATTTGAGGAGTCATCTTTATTCTCTTTTTCGTCCTGTCTTCTGCCATCATCTTTTACAGTCATCAGTTACCAGCATAACAATAATATGGGCCGCCATTTTTGAGTGTCTGTTATATTTTGGGCACCTAGGATACTTTATTGTTAATCCTTACAAATTCTGCAAAATTTATATGGTCATCATTTAAAAGTCAAAGATCCTCAGATTCGGAGAAATTATTTCAGCAAAGGCAGTATACCAGCAACTGCTAGTAGAGGGTAGGATTTGCGCTCACATCCATCTGATTCTAAGACATACATTTTCCAGTACCCAGGGCTGCATTCAATAGATCACCGAGAGTTCTGCCGAATTTTCCTGTTAATTATTGCTAAAATCCTCCCACTTGGTTTCATTTGCAGGGCTGTTCCCTACCTTAGTTTACACGTTCATTAGTTATCACCAGGACTCTGCACTGGTCTCCCTACCTGCCAATCTTGCTATATTTTCAACCAACTTGTCCAGTGGTGTATTGTTAACCTAACTGGCCACAAACATGTTCCTGGACCTACTAAATCAGAATCTCCAAGCCTACAGGTCTGTCTTAGTAACATTACCACCCCCGCAACCCTGCTCCAACACATATTGATTCTTAAGCTCAGCCAGTAAAGCCAAAGAGATCTCTAAGAGGGAAACCCTTTGCTTAAAACCTTCAGTGACTCTTTTTTTTTTTTAATTTGAAGATAGGGCCTTTGGAGGGGGTTGTGATGGCTCTTCATTGTGAGTGCAGGCTTTCTCTAGTTGTGGTGAGCGGGGGCTACTCTTCCTTGCGGTGCATAGGCGCTAGAGCACCAGCCCAGTAGTTGGGGTGCAGGGCCTTAGCTGCCCAGAGGCATGTGGACTCTTCCCAGACCAGGGGTTGAACCTGTGCCCACTACACTGGCAGGCAGATTCTTAACCACTGGGCCACCAGGGAAGTCCCTTCAGTGACTCTTGATCCCCTACAGGATAGATTCAGTAATCTTTAACTTGACATATAAGGGCCTTTTATGATTTGGCTTCAACTATACTTTCTAATCATGCTGGCCCATAGAAGTCCCTCAGCAAACTGATGCACAGTGTGGTAAGCAGAATAATAAACCTCCAAAGATGTGCATACCCTAGTCCACAGAACATCTGAATATGTTACCTTACATGGCAAAGGAAATTTCGGAAGTGTGATTAAGGTTATGGACCTTGAGATGGAATGATTAGCCTCAATTATTGTGGTGCCTCTTGAGAAACCTGTATGCAGATCAGGAAGCAACAGCTGAAACTGGACATGGAACAACAGACTGGTTCCAAATAGGAAAAGGAGTACGTCACGGCTGTATATTGTCACCTTGCTGATTTAACTTATATGCAGAGTACATCATGAGAAACGCTGGGCTGGAGGAAGCACAAGCTGGTATCAAGACTGCAGGGAGAAATATCAATAACCTCAGATATGCAGATGACACCACCCTTATGGCAGAAAGTGAAGAGGAATGAAAGAGCCTTTTGATGAAAGTGAAAGAGATTGAAAAGTTGGCTTAAAGCTTAACATTCAGAAAACTAAGGTCATGGCATCCAGTCCCATCACTTCATGGGAAATAGAGGGGAAAAAGTGGAAACAGTGGCTGAATTTATTTTTTGGGGCTCCAAAATCACTGCAGATGGTGATTGCAGCCATGAAATTAAAAGACACTTGCTCCTTGGAAGAAAAGTTATGACCAACCTTGACAGCATATTAAAAAGCAGAGACATTACCTTGTCAACAAAGGTCCATCTAGTCAAGGCTATGGTTTTTCCAGTGATCATGTATGGATATAAGAGTTGGACTATAAAGAAAGGGGAGCACCGAAGAGCTGATGCTTTTTAACTGTGGTGTTGGAAAAGACTCTTTGAGAGTCCCTTGGATGGCAAGGAGATCCAATCAGTCTATCCTAAAGGAGATCAGTCCTGAGTGTTCATTGGAAGGACTGATGTTGAAGCTGAAACTCCAATACCTTGGCCACCTGATGCAAAGAGCTGACTCATTTGAAAAGACCCTGATATTGGGAAAGATTGAGGGTAGAAGGAGAAGGGGATGACAGAGGATGAGATAATTGGATGACATCACTGACTCAATGGACATGGATGTGGGTAGACTCTGGCAGTTGGTGATAGCCAGGGAGGTCTGGTGCACTGTGGTTCATGGGGTCACAAGGAGTCAGGCACGACTGAGTGAACGAACTGAACTGAATTGATTGCAGTGAGCCCAACCTAATCACATAAGTCATTAAACCCAGAGACATTTTTTTCAGCTGCAGTCAGAGATATGATGATGGGGAAGGATCAGAGAGGAGTGATATAAGAGGGACTTGATCAGCCATTAGAGATGGAGGAGGGGGCCATGAGCTAAGGAATATGGTAGTATTCCAAAAATGAAAAGATTCTCCCCTTGGGCTTCCAGAAAGGAATGTACACACCTTAATTTTAGTGCATGTTGGACTTCTGACCTCCAGAACTGCAAAACAATTGACCTATTATTTTTTATGTTGCTAGGTTTATCGGAGAAGGCAATGGCACCCCACTGCAGTACTCTTGCCTGGAAAATCCCATGGACGGAGAAGCCTGGAAGGCTGCAGTCCATGGGGTGCTGAGGGTCGGACACGACTGAGTGACTTCACTTTCACTTTTCACTTTCATGCATTGGAGAAGGAAATGGCAACCCACTCCAGTGTTCTTGCCTGGAGAATCCCAGGGACGGGGGAGCCTGGTGGGCTGCCGTCTCTGGGGTCGCACAGAGTCGGACACGACTGAAGTGACTTAGCAGCAGCTAGGTTTATAGTTATTTTTTATAGCAGGAATAGAAAACAAATGTATACAGTTTTCCAAAGGTGATCTGCTCATCCATACTTCTTACAGGTACCACTTTTTCTGTCTGAAGTGTGCTGTTAGGTACACTTGGAAAACTCCTACTCATCCTTCAAAATCCAGCTCAAATTAGCTAATTCAGACAGGCATTCACCTACAGTTCCTTCAACTTCAGTAGCATCCAATATTTTATTCGTAAGTGCTAACATCACCTTGCTTCATATTTATTTACAGTTCCCATTCTCCCCCATTCTCCTTAGGATTGAGATCTTATCATACTTATTTTATATTCCTAGCCTGGAACAGTGCCTGGCATTAAGTTAGTGCTCAACAAGTATTTTCCGGGTAATAGCTATGAGGATATTGAAGGAACTGTATTATAGAAGCAACTCATGCAAGCCAATCAATGTTGGATTCTGTGAATTCTTAATAGAATATCAGGGTTTTAAATGTCAAAGGTAATAATACCAAAGATGAGTCTCTTTGGGATTGACACTTGATGTTTACCACTTACACTTACTTTTGAAATCAGATCATTTTTATTTTCCTTATATGGAAAACATTGATTTCTGATATTTAACTCCAGGCAGGCAAGACAGAAGAAAAAAATTGCTTGAGTTAAAGCAAGTTCTGCATCCCTATGTGTTTATTAAAACTGAGTTTCCACATTTTCCAGGAACTTGAATCCCACTGATTCCCTTGTTCTACAGCCGAGTGAAGAAGTTAGGAGCCTTGCCACATTTCCTCCACAATGTGAGAAAGCCCTTGGTAGCTGGGGAAGCCCTTCCCGGATCCCAGGGAAGAACCAGATCTTCCAGAAGAAATCCAGTCAGTTTGTCCTGCCACCCCAGGCTTGGCCGCACTTTGTGTCACAAGGAGCCCAGAGTTCTGTCCCAAACCTGCCTCAGGGCCCAGGTAAGAAAAGAAGACAGGGATTGGGAGTGTCACTCACGCTTACTCCCCTCAGGCAATGTCCCCACCCTCCAGGATCTAATGTCTGCTGATCTGAGGTGGAGCAGATATAATAATAATAGAAATAAAGTGCACAATAAATGTAACGCACTTGCATGCATGCTAAGTCGCTTCAGTTGTGTCTGACTCTGCAACCCCATGGACTGTAGCCTGCTAGGCTCCTCTTACCATGGGATTCTCCAGGCAAGAATACTGGAGTGGGTTGTCATGCCCTCCTCCAGGGGATCATAGGATTGAACCCATGTCTCTTTTGTCTTGTGTATTGATAGGCAGGTTCTTTACCACTAGCGCCACGTGGGAAGCCTGATGCACTTGAGTCTTCCCCCAAGCCACCCCCCCCCCCCACCTTCTGGTTTGTCCCTGGTGCCAAAATGTTGGGGATCCTTGGAGAACTCTTATAATTTGCTATCATGAATTGCTCCATTTTCAACCCTGGTGGAAAACTAGAATCACATGGAGGAAGCTTATTATCAAAATCCTGGGGAGTATTTATCAATCAGTCTGTAATAGGACCTGTGTACCAATATTTTTCTAAGCTCCTCGGATGATTTTGGCGTGAAGCCAGGTTTGGGTTCCCATCAGGCAGTGGTTTTCAACTTTCAACTGGAGTGAGAATCAGTTGTGAGTCTCCTTAGGTGAAAGGAACAATGGCCTCCAGGCCCAGCAGGTCTGGGAAGAGCCTGGGAGTGCTGGCTTGAACTGTGAGTCAATTCCTAGGCAGGTTGATAAGAAGTCCAGGGTCCCCAAGGAGGAGAAAAAGGGGTCTGGAGAATTCTCAAGGAAGAGGAAAGGACAAAAATTTTTTTTTTTTTCTCTACGTTCCTTAGTCTTTGTCACATAAAATGTTTTTTCTTAAGCCTGGAACTGATGATTACAACAAACTCAGTTTAAACTCTGTACTACACAGAACACTCAGAAGTTGCTCAGTCGTGTCCGACTCTTTGCGACCCCATGAATTGTAGCCCACCAGGCTCCTCGGTCTCTGTACTAAGAATTATATAACAACAGTGTATTCTGCTTGAGGACAGTTCTCCTTCCTGAAAGCCATTTGGCTAATCCTGTTACCTTAAAATGTAAATTATGGGAGTGGGTCTAGTAAGATCTTTACAACCTTGAGACATTCTTGATTTATTCTAATAACTAATTAAAGTATATAATTTATACTTTTATTTATATTTATTTATACTTATTTATTTATAATAACTAAATAAAGTATATAATTCCCTTGCTAAGACTAAGGATGGGGTCACTCTCTTCTCCCCCTTCTGATGTCTATGTCAGAAGCTTTCTCTGTCCCTTTTTATACTTTAATAAAACTCTGCTATACAAAAGCTCTTGAGAGATCAAGCCTGGTCTCTGGTCCTGAAGCTAAATCTTCAGAGATCAGGAATCCCTCACCATTCACCATAAGCTATCACCTGCAGTTCTAGCCTGGCAGCAGCTGCCATCTGGAGGCACCAGCCCCACCTGTTGTCCAGGCCAGGACACTGTCCTAAATAGCAGATAGACTAGGAAGGTACAGGGCCCCAAAAACAAAGGCTGCAGTTGTTCACAAGCACTGACTTTTCTGTGCAAAGCTGACACCACGAAGGGGAGAGGAAAAAGTATGGTGTAGATTAATGACCACATAGCATACAGAACACACCCCTCCTTTTCCACCAAGTGATAAAGTGAATTGAGTGAATTGGGCCTTTATGAGTTCCTTCTTTCCCACAGTCACATCCTGAGATAACATATTAACCCACAGACTGAAGCCTACCAGGCTCCATCCATGGGATTTTCCAGGCAAGAGTAGTGGAGTGGGTTGCCGTTTCCTTCTCCAGCGGATCTTCCCGACCCAGGGATCGAACCTGGGTCTCCCATAGTGTAGACAAAACTTTACCGTCTGAGCCACCAGAGAAGTCTATTAACCCATTAGTGAAGTGAGTGAAAGTCGCTCAGTCATCTCCGACTCTTTGTGACCCCATAGACTATACAGTCCCTGGAATTCTCCAGGCCAGAATACTAGAGTGGGTAGCCTTTTCCTTCTCCAGGGGATCTTCCCAACCCAGGTATCAAACAGGGGTATCCTGCATTGCAGGCAGATTCTTTACCAACTGAGCTATGAGGGAAGCCATTAACCCGTTAATGTCTGGCAAACGTCAAAGAAGCGTTCAGTACAAATCCACATATGAACTCTCACAACACACTGCAGACATCCAGTTCTTTTAGGTCCATTCAGCCTCTGTTCATCCAGTTCTTATTCACTCAACTTAATCTTTGTAACAAAAACATTTTGTCTTTACTGACATAAGTATACTGGAATCTGTGAGTTTGTCACGGTCAGGGACAAACCTGTCAGGCAGGCCAGCTTTGCTCAGTTATCTGTGGCTTTGGTTCCAAATATTTACATAGATGATCCTACTCCTCAAGGAAGAACAAATATTTCCTTACGGGAGTGTGAGAAAACAGACTCCCTCGCTGCTCACATTCACCCTCCCCAGCTTCTTGGATACAAGATAGTGTAGAATGAATGAGACAGGCTGCCTTATCTGCTGAGACCAGGGGTGTCTAACACATCCTGTGGACAGATCCAGATGCAGACTTGAGGCAATGGCACAAGAATGGCCATCTCTAGGTCAGCTCTGCCTAGAGAAGGTTGTCGATGTTGAGCAGACAACAGTTAGGCTGCACACACTTGCTGGAGGCTCACCCGCCTTTCAAATTCTCCCATGGAGTTTTCCATATAGTATACCAGACTACCTGAGCTGCCTCTTGAGAAATCTGTATGCAGGTCAGGAAGCAACAGTTAGAACTGGGCATAGAACAACAGACTGGTTCCAAATAGGAAAAGCAATACATCAAGGCTGTATACTGTCACCCTGCTTATTTAACTTATATGCAGAGTACATCATGAGAACACTGGGCTGGAAGAAGCACAGGCTGGAATCAAGACTGCAAGGAAAAATGTCAATAAACTCAGATATGCAGATGACACCACCCTTATGGTAGAAAGTGAAGAGGAACTGAAAAGCCTCTTGATGAAAGTGAAAGAGGAGAGTGAAAAAGTTGGTTTAAAGCTCAACATTCAGAAAACTCAGATCATGGCATCCGGTCCCATCACTTCATGGCAAATAAATGGGGAAACAGTGGAAACAGTGTCAGACTTTGTTTGAGGGGGGCTCCAAAATCACTTCAGATGGTGACTGCACTCATGAAATAAAAAGACACTTACTCCTTGGAAGAAAAGTTATGACCAACCTAAACAGTTTATTGAAAAGCAGAAACATTACTTTGCCAACAAAGGTCTGTCTAGTCAAGACTATGGTTTTTCCAGTAGCCATGTATGGATGTGAGAGTTGGACTATAAAGAAAGCTAAGCACCGAAAATTGATGCTTTTGCACTGTGGTGTTGGAGAAGACTCTTGAGAGTCCCTTGGACTGCAAGGAGATCCAACCAGTCCATCCTAAAGAAAATCAGTCCTGAATATTCATTGGAAGGACTGATGTTGAAGCTGAGACTCCAATACTTTGGCCACCTGATGAAGAACTGACTCATTGGAAAAGACCCTGATGCTGAGAAAAATTGAAGGTGGGAAGAGAAGGGGACAACAGAGGATGAGATGGTTGGATGGCATCACCGACTCAATGGACATGAGTCTGAGTAAACTCCGGGAGTTGGTGATGAACAGGGAGGCCTGGCGTGCTGCAGTCCCTGGGGTCACAAAAAGTTGGACACAACTGAGCAACTGAATTGAACTGATACTTATATATAATATACACTTCATATGGTGTTCTTTTGCTTAACTCTTGGGGTTGGTTTGGATCTTATTTAAAGGAGGGGCAACCACGTGGTATTATCGGCACTGCTGAGTGTAGTGAAGAGTGTACCCTATCATTCAAATGCCCTCATTGGTTTAGGAAAGGATATGGTTTATTCTTGTTCCCAATGTATTATTCGCCATAATTACAGCCTGAAAAGGAAACGTGTCACACTGACTTGCTGAATCCTCAGCATAACTTGACATCACTGATGGAGTGACCACGCCTGTCTCTCACGCAGGCATGAGAATGCTTCGCCCTTACTGAGCCCTGGCAACTGGTTACTGTACCAAAGAATTAAACAACTAACGACATGCTGTGCATTGCTTGCTTCTACCCAAGTTTAGCTGTGCTTCCATAGTTTCACAACTTGAGTTTGAAGGCTTCTGTGAAACATTAAGGAAGTAGAAAACAGTAGTTTATGGAAACCGACTAAAATCTGCTGTTGGCAGAAATCACATTATTTGCAGGAATTCTGACAAAGTGGAGGTGTGTTAAGAGGCTCCAGGGCTTTGTGAGGCTTTGGTTGACTCCCTGCCTTGAACATTTTGTGGTCCTTTGACTTGCGTTTTCCTGCCTGGTGAGGCACGGTGTTCAGAGTGCTGACACAGAGTTTCTCTGGCCAATCATGGGAGGTTGCTCACACACATGAGATGCAGAATTGAGAACATTTTAGTGGAGCTCCAAAAAAAGATTCCTGTTTTAAAAAAAATGTGTATGCTAGCATAGAAGTGCTTTCTGATTCCACTAAATTATGGCATGAATTTACATATTTGTGAGCCCCTGGAGAGATCTAAGTTTACATCAGAGGCTCTCTCCTGGTTCTGTGAAAGATGGAATCTTCATTCCCTGATAGCTCAGTTGGTAAAGAATCCGCCTGCAATGCAGGAGACCCCAGTCTGATTCCTGGGTTGGGAAGATCCACTGGAGAAGGGATAGACTACCCACTCCAGTATTCTTGGGCTTCCCTTGTAGCTCAGCTGGTAAAGAATCTGCCTTCAATGTGAGAGACATAGGTTCAATTCCTGGGTAGGGAAGATCCCTGGAGACGGGAAAGGCTACCCACTTCAGTATTCTGGCCTGGAGAATTCCATGGACTGTAAAGTCCATGGGGTCACAAAGAGTGGGACATGACTGAGCGCTTTCACTTTCGCTTTCATGCATATAGGGTATCAATACTCTTTCGAGGAAGTTTGTCCCCTAGAGTCTTTAAGAAAAGGATCACCTGGAGGGATGGCCACCATGCACCACACATTACGTTTAACTGAAAAAAGTTTTCACAAAATGAAAGGTTCAGTTGTGTCTGACTCTTTTCTGCCCCATGAACTGTAGCTTCTCAGGCTCCTCTGCCCATAGAATTTTCCAGGCAAGAATACTGGAGTGGGGTACCAGTATTCTTACTCCATGGGATCTTCCCGACCCAGGGATTGAACCTATGTCTCTTGAGTCTCCTGCATTGGTAGGCAGAGTCCTTACCACTGAGCCACCTGGGATACTTTCCTTACTATGCAATGCCTTTTAATAGTTTCCATTCTAAGCTATTACATCTTTCAAAATGCTGGTCACATTCACCATATTGATTACCTGACACACTACCGGACTGTGATCTGCTGCTGGAAAATACACAGTATAAACACAAAGAGTGTGCCCAAACTAAGACTACCAGGAAGTCACAGACACTGCTTGGAAGGTTTGGAAAGGTTGTGATCCAGAACATCCACCTTCCAGAACACATTCATCAGTAGTGACCTATAGCTCATGATCTGGGAAGGTGAGCTGTCTGGATCCACTTGGGTGACAGCACCCTGGGCTCTGACAAGAGTAGGGATGCTGGAAGGCTTTGCATCCTTCCGGGGTTAGCACAGCATGGTCAGGAACAAGCCAGCTCTCCTAGATCTTGGCACAGGCTCACAGAGCTGTCACCCCAGAAGGAAACCTCTCATCCTTTGAGATGAAACTCAAATGTCACTTTCATGAAACTTCCCTTTAACGCCTACAGTTCAAAGTCTTCTTGCTGTCTTCTCAACATCTGCAGCCCTTAATCTACACTTCACCTTGTGTACATAACACTTTCAAAACTGTATTGATTGTGCTTTGACCTTACCTCCTTTACTCACTGTAAGTTGCTTGAGGACTGTTATGATGTCTTACTTATTTTGTGTTCAGACCTAGTACCGTGCCTTGCACACAATAGGTGCTCAATTAATATTTGGCATACACACAAACAGGCCAGAGAAATGATTTGCCTTACACTTGTAAGTTGAAAATGACTTATCTTTGGGAAAGTGTCACTAAATTCTGTAAAGACTCACTTATTCAGCATTGGTGCTTACACATCTCTTATCCTCTGCCTTTCCATCCATCCATCCATCCCTCTGTCCAACACTTACTGAGATTCTACCATGTTATTGTATTAATCATTATGGTTCCTAAGATGGGTAAAACAGTCCCTACCTCTGAATCCCAGAGTCTTGTAGTCAGAAGACAGTGTAGAGAGTAATGACAACACAGGAAGAGAAGGGGCAGGAAGGGACAGCTAAGACAGTTTGATTTTGTTTACTTCTCAACATAGATTTTGTTTACTTCTCTCAAACTTCTTAAACTCTGCCCCACCAGCAGAGATTTTAAGTTTTATATACTTATAGTTTGTATTATGAAAATCATAGCTGTGTGAAAATGTAAAATGATTATAACACTGAATACGTTTGTTCAAAGTGCTTATATATATCTAAAGTAAAGATAAAACAGAAATTACAATGCAGTGTGAAAAGCAGACTATTTAAGTGGAATAATCTCACTTTACCGCTGAAACTCTTCAAAGCCTTCCCTTTGCTCTCAGAAGGAAATGTAAACTCAGGTCTTCACATGACGAAGTGTCTCCGCCTGGTCTGACTTCTTCACGCTCTTCTTTTCCTTGTGTTCCCACCAGTGTGGCCCTTACTGTCCCTCTGTTTGGCACACACCTCCACCCCCTGGTGGGATTAGAGGTGGGGTGTGCAGCCTAAAACCTCATCGAAAGGTTTTCCCTGACCATATTTTTTTATTTACTTGTCTGCTTTGGGCCTTAGCTACCTCGCGTCATGTGGGATCGCAGACTCTCTAATTGTGACACATGGGTTCCAGAGCGCATGGGCTCCAGAGCGCACAGGCTCAGTAGCTCTGCACCATGTGGAATCTTAGGCCCTGACCAGGGATCAAACCCCCAACCTTGCCCTGCAAGGCTGATTCTCAGCCACTGGACCACCAGGGAAGTCCCTCTGACCACCTGTACAAGGACAGTTGCGCACCATTATTTCTATCACAAGAGCCCATTTTTTCTCTTCACAGACCTAATCACAATGTGTTATTATTTCACTTGATTACTTCTTTTGCTGGGCTTCCCAGGTGGCGCCAGTGGTAAAGAATCCCCCTGTCAATGCATGACACATGAAAGATGTGTGTTCAATCCCAGAGTCTGGAAGATACCCTGGAGAAGGAAATGGCAACCTACTCCAGTATTCCTGTATGGGAAATCCCATGGACAGTGGAGCCTGGCAGGCTACAGTCCATAGGGTCACAAACAGTTGGACGTGACTGAAGTGACAGCGCGCCCACACACACACACACACACACCCCTTTTGTTAGGCTGTGGGCTCCACAAGTGTTAACTAGCCTATCCGCAGAGTCCCACATGGCTTTCAGCACATGGTAGATACTTAATATACTTTCTGAATAAATATGTTTTTTGAATGTTAGAGCGGCTCAAAGAGCACTGACGGGCTTGCAAAGGGAGGACACATTCCACCAGAGAGGGAAAAGGCCTCTGCAGAACGCAGCAGTGGAGCAACAGCGCCACCAAGCGATCAGCCACCATTTCTCAAGGCATCTGCTTCTCTTCAGAAGTCTTCGCATTACGGGGCTGTTCCTGGAATTTAAAGGTGAATCACAATCCATAAAGCTTCTTCCTTCCTCCCCTCTTTTTTTTTTCCCCCTTATTAAAAAAAGTCCAAATACTACCCTCAGATTCCCTCCACCTCTGCTCCTCCACATAGCGGGACAATTGAAGACATGTGGAGGCCAGCGAGCTAGGCCTGCTTTGGGTGTTGCTATGGTAACTTTCCCCTTTATTGATAATCTTGTGGAAACCTTACATTTTAAAATGTGCACTCTTTGAAAATGTCTGCTTGTGTTACTTTGCTTTTCAAGCTTTGCTTTGCTTTTACCGTATTAATTTGCTTCACCTTATTTGTTTTAATGACATGTTATTAAAATTCCCCGAGGAGTCCGCAGGAATCTGCGCGGCTGAGAAGCAGAACTGCATTCTGGAAGCTTCGGTGACTCCTATCCGAGCACCCCTTACGAGGTTTTAAAACCCATTAGGGTATCGCTGCTGAGCCGCTGAGGACAGACCCCGTGTTGGCCTGGAAGCTGCAGCAGGCAGCTCACGTCTTAAGGTGATGCTGGAAAAGCTGGCTTTGTCTCTTCGTCCCTGCCCTTCGTCCCCGCTGCTGCAGGCCCCGGGTGTGAGAAACGTGACCCTGATTGCCCATCGCGCTTGCTTGTTTTCTCTCATTAACCGCCCCTACCAGACAGGAGAATAATGTTCTGCGCTCAATTAGAATGACGCTAACATGCCCTGAGGGGGTCTGTCTAGCGAGGAGAGGAGAGGAAAGAGTGGAACAGGCCGTTAGGCGGTAATGGCAGGGCCCGCCTCCTGCTCGGGCCCTGGAAAGGGGGATGTTGCAGGGAGGATGTGCAGTGCCGGTCTGCACGGCCAAGTGGAAGCGTCAAGGAAATGCAGGCAAAACGTGGTCACGCAAAGGTTGCTAAGACTTACGGAGCTGCCAGAGCTCCCGGGAAGAAGGTGAAGGTAAAATTTATTTGCGTTGTGAGAAAAATAGATCCCAGCACCCTCTTAAACGTTATTACACAGCCTTGAGATCCATGTTGTTCTTCAAATACAAAGGGAAGCAATTTCTCCTGGCGAAGACCAAAGCCGCCCCCGCTCCCACCCAAGCCTGTACCGTTTCTGGGAAGTAGTACATGCTTCCACCCTCTCCCATTTAATTTTTTAAAACGGTAAATATGTGGTAGTTGTTTTACATGTTTCAGGTAAAACATGAATAAGCATGACCCTTATTACAGGGAAGAAAATCAAGTAGAGAAACAGTAGAGAGAGGAAAAAAAAATTCTCTCATCTGTCTTACCCCCTTTCTACTCACCTCTCTCTCTAGGAGCAGTTTGGTATCAGTTTCCTGGGCGGGGGGTGTGTGTATGTGTGTGTGTGTGTATAAAACTGAGGTGAACCATTCACCGTTCAGACTCCATGATCCTGTTATGCTGTTTCCAGAGTACAACCTTATTTTTTTAAGTGGATTTTAAAACTTTATTGATTTAAAACTTACTTACTTATTAATCTACTTACTTATTTTGGGTGTGCCGGCTCTTCCCTTGCTGTGCTCTGGCTTTCTTTAGCTGGGGGTGAGGCGGGGGCAGCTACCCTCCAGTTGCAGCGCTTAGGCGTCTCATTCCAGTGGCTGCTCTAGCTGTCGGCTCTAGGGCTCCATAGTTGTGGCTCGTGGGCACTAGAGTGCAAGTTTATTATTGTGGTGTATGAGCCTAGTCCCTCCTCGGCCTGTGAAATCTTCCTGGAGCAAGGATAGAGCCGTGTCCCCTGCATTGCGGGCATATTCTTGACCACTGGACCACCAGGGAAATCCTCCCAAGTACAGTCTTTTTTGTTTTCATTTGGTCTCATGCAAAGCCTCCTTGGGCTGGTACTGCTTTGGTTGCCCCCAGAATCCCACTCCCCAACCCTCCTGACTTCATGGTGACCTCCCTGCAAACCATGGCCCTGCTCCTTGACTGTGTGTCAGTTTCATCCTGGACACAGTCTGACTTCTGTCCATGCCTTCTGATTCTCTCACTTCCTCATTCTTTCTAAAAGCCCAGCTCTGATACTGACCACCATGCTTCCCAGAATCATTTTGCCTGAGTGAAATCCACCTCATTCTTTACCATCAGAGTCGCAAGACTCTCCAGTGGTTTCCATGGAATCTCTTTACCTTTGTGTCTGTGATATAAAATTCCAGCCACCCCACCCAGGGTGTTTATACTGACTCACTTAAGCTCTCATTTCACCAAATTTGTCATCTTGCCAGCTTAACATCAGGCTTGGTTCTTTCAACACTAGGATTCCCTAGATTTGGATAAATGAATAGCACGTCTACCACACACAATCTGTTTGGTTGACGTTTTGCACAATTAAAGCAAGTTCCTTATGAGTAAAATAATAAAAAAGTGTCTTTAACCTGTGTGTAAAAAAGGGGGGGGGGACTGTACTCAGTATTATATAATAACCTATAAGCAAAAAGAATCTGGAAAATAATATATATATATAACTGAATCATTGTGCTTTATGCCTGAACGTTACATAATATTGTAAATCAACTATACTTCAAGTAAAAATTTTTTTAATGTGTCATTGTTGTAAAGCTTGTCATGGTAGCTCCACAATCAGATCATTTGGCATTTCATTTCTAAGTGGAATTGTGATATCAGATGGCTACTACGTCTGTCTTCTTCCTCTCCCCCATGCATCCTTTCACATTCTTTATGTTTACCTATAATTTCTTTCAGATCGATTGAGAGAAAGTATTTATTCGGGGCATAACCTTGTGATAGGCACTAAGAGAGATGTGAAAAAGCCATGGGCCAACTCTTTTAAAAAGGTGTTAATTGGATTTTTCCCATATAAAACCCCCCATAGCATTTTATTTCCTAACTCTGCTTCTCACAATCAACTTCATTTGCGCATTTAATGCAATTTGCTTCTCATGATAAGATTCTATTAAGTGATTATTAAGACAGTTTGAGTTACTTCAGCCAAGCACGTCTAGAATCATTACTTACCTCCTGGGGGTGATGCAAGGTGTAATTAGTTAAAGCTCACTGTTACCTCTCCGCATCCGGAACTACAAACAGAGCCCATTTCCTCACAGTTAAGCCAAGAGCCCTGGACTTAGTCTAGCAGCAGGACCAACACAGCTGCTCACATTTACATAAGCCCCACAGACCCATGTTTAATGACAGTCAATGTCAGATCTGTGGAAACAACATACTAGAGGTTGGCCATCTGTGTTTTTTAATTGATGTGTAGTTGATTTACAGTATTGGTTTCAGGTGTACAACATAGTGATTCGATATTTTAATGACTTAACTCCATTTAAAGTTATCATAAAATATTGGTTACATTCCCTGTATTGTTTAGTTGCTAGGTCATGTCCCACTCTTGTGACCCCATGGACCGTAGCCTGCCAGGGTCCTCTGTTCATGGGATTTCCCAGGCAAGAATACTGGAGTGGGTTGCCATATCCTTCTCCAGGGGATCTTCCCGACCCAGGGATTGAACCCACGCTTTCCTGCATTGTAGGCAGATTCTTTACCACTGAGTCACCAGGGTATTTATTCCCTGTGCTGTACAATATATCCTTGTTGCTGTTTGTTTTATATCAATGAATAATTTGTACCTCTTAAACTCCCCCTGTCCCACATGTAAATCACTAGGTTGTTATTGTTATTTTGGACTATGTCTATTGATATCAAATTATATCCTTAAGGATTGATTTCTGTTGGTTACAAAACCCTATTATGTAAATAGTCCCAATCTTACTGTTAATGAACAAAAAATCTTTCACTTAAAATGGCTTGAAACAAAGCAGCCTAGCACTCCCCTTGAACCACTCATTCTTTTAGTCTTTTCACAAACACTTACTAAGCTCTTACTGTACAGGAAGGGCTAGGCTAGGAAAGGAATTTATAGTCAGTAAACTATACAAATGATTATAAAGACTTCTTGCAAACTTTCTCCATTTACTCAAAAGTCTACATTATGGTTTAAAAATTTCACTGATGAGTCAGACAGAACAAGTATCATATGATATCCCTTATATGCAGAATCTAAAAAGAAAGGATACAAATGAACTGATTTACATAACAGACTCACAGACTTTAGAGAATGAATTTATGGTTTTGGAGTGGGGGATAGGTGAGAGGAGGAGGGATAGTTTGGGCGTTTGGGATGGACATGTACACCCTGCTACGTTTAAAATGGATAATTGCTGGGGTCCAGCCCTGGTGGATCCAGGGAATTCGAAGCGGAGGACAGCGTGGTGAGAAAAACACTTATTTATTTAGAAATATAAGATTAGATTAGGAAATAATAGTATAGTAGGAAAATTTAGATGGAGAAAAGAAGGCTGAATAACTTGGTTTACGTAGAAAGCCAATAAATTTCCAGACAAGGAGCTTGCACCTCTATGTGGGGCCACCGGCGCCCACTTGAATCTCTAAGGGTGCCCCGCCGTGGGCTCTCTTTCATGCAGAACTTAAGAGCCGGGACAAGTAAGTAGACATGGCGAGCCTCTACGCCCCAGGTGGGAATTCAGCCAGAAATTAGAGAGAAGACACGAGGGAAACCAGTCCAGCAACTGGCTTCAGCTTCTATTGTTCTTCAAGGTCTTTTATACCCTTTTTACATAGAGATCAATGGATAATATATAAAACTATGCAGCGTCAGCAGCCCTGACTCTTATCGGGACCAGGCTTTTCTCTCTGCATACTTAGTTGTATACACAAGCCTTAGGTGATTTACATCATCTTCCGGCCAAAAGGCCAATTAACATTTTACCGCTCTTTTCTGATAAGGGTTTGTTAACCAGAAGACTTATTTGTGTTAATTAACTCAAAAGCCTAGTATTGCTAACCTCAAAACTACTACATATCTTTTTCCATATCCCCTTTACATTGATTAACATCCTCTCAGGTGCCTAAAGAATAAGGAGGTCTGGCAGCAATCATGGAGTCAACAGTGAAATCCTGTCACCAATAGGATTTTTAGCTCTTAGAAAAGGTTTTGTAACTTTAAGATACTCAATCTTTGTACCCCTCGCAGTTGGGGGCTGTAAGGTCCAGGGAACCTGTTAGGCAAGTTAGAGCGTTTAAGTTAGAGCCTTATCAGAGGGGGTTGAGCTGAAACACTTCTTTCAAATGCAGAAGACTAAAGCCCTGCGTTAACTTTTTCCAGAGAAAGTCAGAATAGAAAAGCAGGCAGATTCTTATTTTGGGAGTACATGCTCAGGAAACGCCAGGGGGAAAACCTGAGATCTGACTTGTCTTTGCCCCTCAAATCTCTGCCACGTGACCCTGTCATGGGTGGGATTCCTCACACTGGCTCCTGGCAGATAATCAACAAGGACCTGTTGTATAGCAAAGGGAACTCTGCTCAACATTATGTGGCAGCCTGGATGGGAGGGGAGTTGGGGGGAAATGAATACATGTATATGTATGGCTGAGTCACTTCGTTGTCCACCTGAAGCTATCACAACAGTGTTAATTGGCTTTAGTCCAGTAAAAAGTTAAAAAAAAAATTCACTGATTAAAGCGCTTGATTAAAGTACCAAGGGCCCAGAGGTCCTCAGGTCTCTCCCCTCTTGGGGAGCTAGTGTTTAGTCCACTGGAAGATTAGAAGCCTTTAATTAGAAGAGGAAGTGAACTGCTTCAGTACCCAGCAGACAACAGGGAGAAAGAGCATGGGTCTTGTTCAATTGCTCTGTCATGTCTGGCTCTTTGAGACCCTCATGGTCTGCAGCACACCAGACTTCCCTGTCCTTCACAGTCTCCTGGAGTTTGCTCAAACTCATGCCATTGAATCAGTGATGCCACCCAACCATCTCATCTTCTGTCATCCCCTTCTCCTGCCTTCATCTTTCCCAGCATCAAGGTCTTTTCTAATGAGTCAGCTCTTCGCATCAGGTGGCCAAAGTATTGGAGCTTCGGCTTCAGCATCAGTCCTTCCAATGAATATTCAGAGTTTATTTCCTTTAGGATTGACTGGTTTGATCTCCTTGCAGTCCATGGGACTCTCCAGAGTCTTCTGCAACACTATAGTTCAAAAGCTTGATTCTTCTGTGTTCAGCCTTCTTTATGGTCCAACTCTCACATCTGTACATGACTAGTGGAAAAAGCATAGCTTTGACTAGATGGACCTTTGTTGGCAAAGTGATGTCTCTGCTTTTTAATATGCTGTCTAGTTTTGTCATAGCTTTTCTTCCAAAGAGCAAGTGCCTTTTAATTTCATGGCTGCAGTCACCCTCCACAGTGTAATAAATAATATGAGATCAGGATGAAAAACTCAAAAAAGAAAATTTCACAGGGTACTGCCATGTGGGACATTTAGCATAAGGACCAAGACTCTGCAAGCTCCTGCAGCTCCTCAGGGTTTCTTGCCTGAGAGTGCCAGGCAATCATTTATTTGCATAATAGCTCTAACTCAACAGAAAAGGTTACAGGATGGCTGCTAGGCAGGGGAATAAGTCCTGGAAGATGCTTTCCACTGAAAAACATTTCTGGAAATTTAAATCAGTTCTTAAAATGATTAAATTCAGCTCTTAATGTCATTCTTCAGTGATAAGATGTAGGAGACAATTTGTAGCTCAGTATAAAGAAATGTGCTCTTGCCATTTTAGCTGCTCCTGAATGGATTTGGTGACTTTGGGAGGTAGTGAGTATCTTGAGTGGTAGTGAGTGGCTTAGAGGTATTTAAGCAAAGTCTGGACAGCACCTTTGCGGAAAAAAAAAAGTACAGAAAGGTACAAAGGTACTACAAAGTACAGAGCTAAGAGTGGTTTCACATGGCGTAATGTACAGTATAAAACGGCCAAAGGCCGGCTAGCTTTTCAGTGAGAGTTGCTCAGTTTTGCTTCTCAGCCTAGAAAGCCTAGTTGTCCTGGGCTCACCCCTGCATTGTTCTCTTTCAATTCTGAGTGCTAGGGTCTGCACGCACCTCGTTTTCTGATAGGGTCTCTAGCAAAGTAACTTTGGAGCAAAGCTGCTTCACTGTGGACCGGAGTGTGCCTGCAGGAGACAGGACGGTTTCGGGAAGCAAACCTGGGTTTAGCAGGAAGCCTTGGCTTCCCTGGGGCTCAGATAAAGAATCTGCCCGCAGTGAAGGAGACCCAGGTTTGATCCCTGGGTTAGGAAGATCCCCTGGAGAAGGAAATGGCAACCCATTCTAGTATTCTTGCCTGGAGAATCCCATGGACAGAGGAGCCTGGTGGGTTACAGTCCATGGGGTCGCAAAGAGTTGGACAAGACCGAACGACTAACACACTTCCATGCTTTAGCAGATACACATACTGGATTGCCTCTTTCCTCTTTCTTACAAACTGCATTTTATACTTTCAGATTTTATTCATTGGCTGGCAAAAAGGATAGCTTGATGATCTCTAATAGGCAAGTGGCAGGAATAGGGCATGTCACAGCCCCCCAGGTCTCCCCTCACAGGGGAATGAGTCCCGGGCATCCCACACACAAGGGCATTGACCATCCTTCTGGGTCCCTCCAGGGAAAATGGTAGAGACAATGGCCATGGACTGTTGTGTTATCTTTACTCTAAAAGAAAAATACCCTAAGAAAATACAAGTGTTCACATTTCTTTCATGTTTGTTCTTAATTTTTTTTCTCTGAGTATAGGATGGGAGAATTTGGAGAAATGATGTCTCCACCTGTCTTGCCTTTGCTGAGGGATTAGCCTTTCAAGGGTCCCCTCCGGGGCCTGCTAGGGGCAAGAAGGAGAGGGCTCATCTTGTGACAACCCCAGGTGTGAGGTGGTGGTTTCAGGAATGGGATTATGATCCCTGAGTCTCTGGGAGGAGGAAAAACAAAGGGGGAATAAACCCTATGCAGTCCAGTTAATCTTAGCTTAAGGTAATAAATTCCACTGCTTGGAGTTTGAGCCAAGAGAACAAGTCTTTAAGGGGATTTTACAATCGCTGAGGATGAATGGTGGTTTTTAAAACATGCACTTATGCAACCATGAAAAGTGTGCATCTATGAAAAGGCAAGTTTGTTGTCTACGTCTGTGAGTCTGTTTCTCTTTTGTATATGGGTTAATTTGTATGATTTTTAGCTTCTACATCAGTTCAGTTCAGTCACTCAGTCGATCTGACTCTTTGTGACGCCATGAACCGCAGCACACCACGCCTCCCTGACCATTACCAACTCCCGGAGTTTACCCAAACTCTTGTCCATTGAGTTGGTGATGCCATCTAACCATCTCATCCTCTGTCGTCCCCTTCTCCTGCCTTCAATCTTTCCCAACATCAGGGTCTTTTCAAATGAGTCAGCTCTTCACATCAGGTGGCCAAAATATTGCAGTTTCAGCTTCAATATCAGTCCTTCCATGAACACCCAGGACTGATTTCCTTCAAGATGGACTGGTTGCATTTCCTTGCAGTCCAAGGGACTCACAAGAATCTTCTCTAACACCACAGTTCAAAAGCATCAGTTCTTCTGCACTCAGCTTTCTTTATAGTCAAACACTCATATCCATACATGACCACTGGAAAAACCATAGCCTTGACTAGATGGACCTTTGTTGGCAAAGGAATGTCTCTGCTTTTTAATATGCTGTCTAGGTTGGTCATAACTTTCTTTCCAAGGAGTAAGCATCTTTTAATTTCATGGCTGCAATCACCATCTGCAGTGATTTTGGAGCCCCTCAAAATAAAGTTTCTCATTGTTTCTGTTGTTTCCCCATCTATTTGCCATGAAGTGATGGGACCGGATGCCATGATCTGAGTTTTCTGAATGTTGAGCTTTAAGCCAACTTTTTCACTCTCCTCTTTCACTTTCATCGAGAGGCTCTTTAGTTCTTCTTTGCTTTCTGCCATAAGGGTGGTGTCATCTGCATATCTGAGGTTATTGATATTTCTCCTTGCAATCTTGATTCCAGCTTGTGCTTCCTCCAGCCTAGTGTTTCTCATGATGTACTCTGCATAGAAGTTAAATAAGCAGGTTAATATACAGCTCTGAGATAGTCTTTTTCCTATTTGGAACCAGTCTGTTGTTCCATGTCCAGTTCTAACTGTTGCTTCCTGACCTGCATACAGGTTTCTCAAGAGGCAGGTCAGGTGGTCTGGTATTCCCATCTCTTTCAAATTTTCCACAGTTTATTGCAATCCAAGTCAAGGCTTTGGCATATACAGCTCTGAGATAGTCTTTTTCCTATTTGGAACCAGTCTGTTGTTCCATGTCCAGTTCTAACTGTTGCTTCCTGACCTGCATACAGGTTTCTCAAGAGGCAGGTCAGGTGGTCTGGTATTCCCATCTCTTTCAAATTTTCCACAGTTTATTGCAATCCACAGTCAAGGCTTTGGCATAGTCAATAAAGCTGAAGTAGATGTTTTTCTGGAACTCTCTTGCTTTTTCGATGATCCAGTGGATGTTGGCAATTTGATCTCTGGTTCCTCTGCCTTTTCTAAAACCAGCTTGAACATCAGGGAGTTCATGGTTCACAAATTGCTGAAGCCTAGCTTGGAGAATTTTGAGCATTACTTTGCTAGCGTGTGAGATGAGTGCAATTGTGAGGTAGTTTGAGCATTCTTTGGCATTGCCTTTCTTTGGGATTAGAATGAAAACTGACCTTTTCCAGTCCTGTGGCCACTGCTGAGTTTTCCAGATTTGCTGGCATATTGAGTGCAGCACTTTCACAGCATCATCTTTTAGGATTTGAATTAGCTCAACTGGAATTCCATCACCTCCACTAGCTTTTTCATAGTGATGCTTTCTAAGGCCCACTTGACTTCACATGCCAGGATGTCTGGCTCTAGGTGAGTGATCACCCGATTGTGATTATCTGGGTTGTGAAGATCTGTTTTGTATAGCTCTTCTGTGTATTCTTGCCACCTCTTCTTAATATCTTTTGCTTCTGTTAGGTCCATACCATTTCTGTCCTTTATCGAGCCCATCTTTGCATGAAATGTTCCCTTGGTATCTCTAATTTTCTTGAAGAGATCTCTAGTCTTTCCCATTCTGTTGTTTTCCTCTATTTCTTTGCATTGATCCTGAGGAAGGCTTTCTTATCTCTCCTTGCTATTCCTTGGAACTGCATTCAAATGGATATATCTTTCCTTTACTCGTTGGCTTTTCGTTTCTCTTCTTTTCACAGTTATTTGTAAGGCCTCCTCAGACAGCCATTGTATTTTTTGCATTTCTTTTTCTTGGAGATGGTCTTGATCCCTGTCTCCTGTACAGTGTCACGAACCTCCATCCGTAGTTCATCAGGCACTCTGTCTATCAGATCTAGTCCCTTAAATCTATTTCTCACTTTCACTGTATAATCATAAGAGATTTGATTTAGGTCATACTTGAATGGTCTAGTGGTTTTCCCTACTTTCTTCAATTTCAGTCTGAATTTGGCGATAAGGAGTTCATGATCTGAGCCACAGTCAGCTCCTGGTCTTGTTTTTGCTGACTCTATAGAGCTTCTCCATCTTTGGCTGCAAAGAATATAATCAATCTGATTTCAGTATTGACCATCTGGTGATGTCCATGTGTAGAGTCTTCTCTTGTGTTGTTGGAAGAGGGTGTTTGCTGTGACCAGTGTGTTCTCTTGGCAAAACTCTGTTAGCCTTTGCCCTGCTTCATTCTGTACTCTAAGGCCAAATTTGCCTGTTACTCCAGATATCTCTTGACTTTCTACTTTTACATTCCTGTCCCCTATAATGAAAAGGACATCTTTTTGGGGTGTTAGAAAGTCTTATAGGTCTCCATAGAACCATTCTTCTTCAGTGTTACTGGTCAGGGCATAGACTTGGATTACTGCGATATTGAATGGTTTGGCTTGAAAACGAACAGAGATCATTCTATCATTTTTGAGATTGCATCCAAGTACTGCATTTCAGACTCTTTTGTTGAATCTGATGGCTACTCCATTTCTTCTAAGGGATTCTTGCCCACAGTAGTAGATATAGTGGTCATCTGAGTTAAATTCACCCATTCCAGTCCATCTTAGTTCACTGATTCCTAGGATGTTGACATTCACTCTTGCCATCTTCTGTTTGACCACTGTCAATTTGCCTTGATTCAAGGACCTAACATTCCAGGTTCCTGGAATGCAATATTGTTCTTTACACATCAGACCTTGCTTCTATCACCAGTCTCATCCACAACTGGGTGTTGATTTTGCTTTGGCTCCATCCCTTCATTCTTTTTGCAGTTACTGCTCCACTGATCTCCAGTAGCATATTGGGCCCCTACCGATCTGGGGAGTTCATCTTTCAATGTCTTATCTTTTTTGCCTTTTCATACCCCATGTCCAAGGTAAGGAGCAGTGGCTGCACTTTGCTTGAGCAGCTGTGAAGAGATACCCCACGTCCAAAGTAAGAGAAACGCAAGTAAGATGGTAGGTGCTAAGAGGGGGCATCAGAGGGCAGACAGACTGAAACCACAATCACAGACAACTAGCCAATCTGATCACAGGGAGCACAGCTTCTAACTCAATGAAACTAAGCCATGCCATGTGGGGCCACCCAAGACGGAGGGGTCATGGGGGAGAGGTCTGACAGAATGTGGTCCACTGGAGAAAGGAATGGCAAGCCACTTCAGTATTCATGCCTATTCTACATAGATAGATAAAAATAAGACAAGGAAAAAAGTGTGCATCTATAGATGTTCGTGTCTTTCCCAGTCCCAGTGTGCCCAGACTTGGTGAGTCACTCAGGACACAACAGCATGCTGTACCTGACATTAGAAAACATGCATTGTACGTTGTTTTAATTGCTTCAAGGACCTGCTTCCATGTGCACATGTGCACACACACACAACCCAGGTCAGTGCTCTGACTTCTGCCTTGGCCTCCTGCCTTGCTGTGTGTCAGAAGCAAAGTTCACTACCCCCAGAAGGGCACAGCTCGTGCCACCAGCCCTGCATGGGTTCTCCACATCTATCATTTCAGAACCCCGAGCGCAAAAATTATCGTTATGCCACATTCTACTAAACATCAGTTTTGAGGCCCAAATCATGCTTGAAAACACCGTTTTCACCCACTGTGGGTATTTTCACTGTGATGTTTTTCATAAGCACTTGTGCTAGAGGCCAAAAGTTTCACAATACCTTTTTGAGTTAACTGTGGCTGTGTGAGTGTGCTTAGTTGATAGTCATGTCCAATTCTTTGCCATCTCATAGACTGTAGCCTGCCAGGCTCCTCTGTCTAGGCAAGAATACTTGCTGTTCTCCAGACAAGAATACTGGAGTAGATTGCCATTTCCTTCTCCAAGGGATCTTCCCAATCCACGGATCAAACCTGAGTCTACTGTGTCTCCTGCAGTGGTGAAGGAGGAAACAGACAGAACAGGCTCGTCTTGAAAGCAGGACTGCGTCTTGGGGCGGACTGTGGACTTTGAGCTATATGCTCAGTATCTATGGAAACGACATACCAACTGGAAAACCAGACCCCTCTGGATGGAAGAGCCCCAAGGCGCGTACCTAGAGTCTCCATCTCCTAAAAGAATACCCTAATTATCTGTGTAACCAAATAGAATAATAAATTCTATTATGCTTATTGGGGTATGACCACAGGCCTATTGATAATTGTCCACTGTTAACTACCTAGTCTTAAGGCATACGAATCATGAGTTTAAGGCATACGAATCACAGTTTAACTTTGATTGTATCTTTCCTTTGTTCAGACTAGTTTCAGAGAATTTGGGGGAGGGTGAGTTTGAGCACGTACACTTAGGGTATATATTCAGTTCAGCTCATTCGCTCAGTCATGTCTGACTCTTTGCGACCCCATGAATCACAGCACGCCAGGCCTCCCTGTCCATCACCAACTCCCGGATTTCACTCAAACTCATGTCCATCGAGTCAGTGATGCCATCCAGCCATCTCATCCTCTCTTGTCCCCTTCTCCTCCTGCCCCTAATCCCTCCCAGCATCAGAGTCTTTTCCAATGAGTCAACTCTTCGCATAAGGTGGCCAAAGTATTGGAGTTTCAGCTTCAGCATCAGTTCTTCCAGTGAACACCCAGGACTGATCTCCTTTAGGATGGACTGGTTGGATCTCTTTGCAATCCAAAGGACTCTCAAGAGTCTTCTCCAACACCACAGTTCAAAAGCATCAATTCTTTGGCGCTCAGCTTTCTTCACAGTCTATATAAGGTTTTCACAAAAAACTGGCAGGTCCTTGGCTAAGAGGAGACTCTGTCTTGGGCCTGCTGGTGTAATAAACTGCACTCCACTATCTGCATTGTCCTTCGAAGTGAGTTTGTTTCCAGGAATGCGTGGCTACAACGTTGGCAGGCAGACTCCTTAACCACTGCACCACTTGGGAAGCACCAATGCACCAATAATTGTGACTAGAAGTCTACAAACAACTCCAGTTGCAAGTCTGAGTTTCCAGGTACCCTGCTCCCCGCTCCACTTCTCTTTAGACCCTTGTCCTTCACCTTCCTGCCCCGCTCCCCACCCACTCACACACACAGGATTTCATGCTTCTTCCAGAGAATGGGTTTGGACCACCTGTATGATGATCTGGATGGGCATGTCTCCTCAGTCACAAAATCACATCTCCCCCAACCTCTCTCCTCCCCCGCCCCTACTGCCCTGTTTCACAGAATTCAGCTCAAAGTGAAACGAGCTGGCACCCAGGAGATGGCTGCAGGCAGCACCTTCGCACAACCTGGACGCCCACTCCTCAGCAGAAAGAACCTGGCAGTGCCATATGTCGGGGCTGCTAACGTTGCCAGCAGAAGAGGAGCTTTGTTCTTTTGTTGGGTTTGTTTTGAAAGGGAACATAAATAATCCACACCCACTACTCCTTCCCCAGCAATCCGGGCAGAGCTCGCTGGCAGGCCTCGTGGTGGCTCTGAGTGGCCTGAATTGTTCCCCCAACACAGCTAGGGATGAGAGCCGGCCTCGGCCACCAGATGGATAAAGTCTGATGAATTGCCAACAGTAAATAGTTCTCCTCTTGCTTTTCTCATATTTAATCATCAAATGAGGTTTGTTTGTTGTTTCAGAAACAATCATGTTTCCCTGTAAAAATTCAGGATCTTTGTTTTCACACAACCCAAAAAGCTTCTCACAGTTGATGGGAGCAATGGGTGTTCTTACCTTCTGGGCCAACTGTGTGTGTTGGGGAGGGGAGAAGAAGGGGGGAGTCTAGGGGGATGGGGGAAGGCCAAGGTCTGAATGTCCTCGGGTGCTTGTGGAAATAGTGTCGAATGAGGGGCCCTAGGGGTCTGTTCTGCCTCAGCCAGCCAGGTTTGTTTCTCCTACAGAAATTCTGCATGCTTCTCAAAGTCACTCATTTCAAGCTGTGAAAAACATCTGAAAGCTTGGAAAAGCAGCCAGCCTTGCTCAATACCTCATCCAGCCTTAGCAATGCCAGCACATTGTCAGTTCTCAACAATTTTTCTTGGATGAGTGAGTGAGTGAGTGAGTGATTAGATGAATGACTGCTATTTGGGTTAAATTTTGATAGCTTACAATGTGTTTTGGAAACAGATTTATGTGTGTGTGTGTGAGAGAGAGCTTGTATTATGTGCATATGTATCCAAAAAGGATCTAAGATAATTTAGCCAGGGTATTAAAAGTGTTTAATATTTATTGCTAATCTCTATTTTCTACTTTTTATATATTAATTTGGTTATTAGAAAAAGATTAGCTTCATTTTGAAAAGGAAACATGCATCACTAAATAAACAAAAATAATATCAATCATCATCATTATAGTAGTTACAATTTACCAAGAAACTTTGCGTGTCAAACACTGTTCTGAGCATCTTCCATGCATGACCATGCTATTAAGTAGGAATATTATTAACCCTTTTTACTGAAAGGAAACCTATGAATGCAAATGATCTGTGTTCCTAAAGAGTGTGCATAATGCAAAGATAAAGAAATGAACACAACATCCATTTCATAGCAATTTCCTGGCAGCAGTGTGTAACTGACAGCTAGGCTCTGAGACCCTGTATGTGAAGTGATGCAGTCTACATAAATGGCGATGTCTGCTCTGCTGGGTGTGAGAGGAATCAAACAGATACGGGAGTTTCTGGCACTGGGCCTGGCCTTGGGCTGGATTTAATAAATGCTAGTTCTCTCCTTCAGCCTTCAGTCCAGCCCCCGCCCCGGCCCCCAGCTTTCTCCTGGATCCTTCAGGGGTGAATGGTAACATCCAGGCTTGAGCTGTAGCATCCAGAAACATCATCATCACCAACACAAAATAACCAATTTGAGAGGGAGTGAGGACTTGGCCTGTGGTGGATGTTCTGTGACTCTTCCCTCCTTCAGTCAGTCTGACTACTACCTCTGTCCCCTAGTTGTAGCCTGTATGGACTCCATCTGCCAGTACAGGACATCAACTGGATTTATGCAAACAATATGAGACAAGACTGTCCAGTCTTCTAGAGCTCTTGACATCATCCCCTAAAAATCATGTTCCATGCCACTGTGGTGTAAAATGGATTTTGTTTGGGGGAAAAAAAAATGTTCCTTTCAAAGTCAGTAATCTATATATGGCTGTCATCTCCATTAACATCTCTTTGCAGTGAGTTCATGGATCATGCACCCGAGTGAATAGGAGAGGCAGCTGTGACATTTTGTGGAAGATGGAGAGGTCAGGAGACCAAGTTAATCCTGACTCTGCCTCTCAGAAGCTGGGTGAAAGAGGGCTTTGGCTGCTGACTGTAACACGATGAGGTTGGCTCTGTCTGGTTGCTTGCAGCTATAAAACTTCAAGAGTCTGAGCTAACAGAGCCCCTGGATACAAAAGGACAGCAGAGTTTTCCCTTTAGGCAAGGGTATATGATGAGTGTACTCCCCATAGACTTGTTAAGCCCAAGTCCTGAAACCATGGACAGATCTGCATATTATTGACAATAGCCTTCTTTGAAGGGATGAGAGTGAAGTTGGTTTTCTGGGAATGGAGAAGAGAAGGCTTCCTCTTGAAGCAGAAGGAGATTAGAGAAAGGTGTCTGGAAAAAAGCTCTCCTGCTTGGAAAATATCGAAATCTGCTCACCAGGGCAGGACATGCAGCACATGTGTGCTTATTCACTCAGCGTGTCCAACTCTTTGTGACCCTGTGGACTGCAGCCCGCCCACCTCCTCTGTCCTTGGGTTTCTCCAAACGAGAATACTGGAGTGGCTTGCCACTTCCTATTCCAGGAGATCTTCCCAACCCAGGGATTCAACCCGTGTCTCCTTCATCTCCTGCGTTGGCAGGTGGGTTCTTTACCACTATGCCACCTGGGAAGCCTGGAACAGGCAGTTCAGTTCAGTTCACTCAGTCGGGTCTGACTCTGCGACCCCATGGACTGCAGCACGCCAGACTTCCCTGTCCATCACCAACTCCCGGAGCTTGCTCAAACTCATGTCCATTGAGTTGATGATGCCATCCAACCATTTCATCCTCTGTCACCCCCTTCTCCTGCCTTCAATCTTTCCCAGCATCAGGGTCTTTTCCAATGAGTCAGTTCTTAGCATCAGATGGCCAAAGTATTGGAGTTTCAGTTTCAGCATTAGTCCTTCCAATGGTATTCAGGACTGGAGAAGGGAATGGCAAACCACTTCAGTATTCTTGCCTTGAGAACCCCATGAACACTATGAAAAAGAACATGCAGTAGCCATATATTTAATAATAATAAAAAAGGGAACAGCTTACAATGAGTTAGTTCAATGAACATTTGTGGGTAGCTGCTGTGGGTCAGGAATAGACTGGTACTGGAGCATCAAGGGGGCTTCTCTCTGGTCTCTGCCCTCATAGACTTTCCAATCTAATGATCAAGCCTCGAGCAGGGCAGGTCACTAGAGACCTCCAGACATTTGGAAGAATGGCAGCAGAACAGACTCACATACTCAGGAAGCGTCATCTAGATCAGCAGTCCCTAAGCTTTTTTGGCACCAGGAACCAGTTTCTCAGAAGACAATTTATCCATGGCCTCAAGGGATGCGAGCAATGCAAAGCAGCTGTAAATACAAGTGAAGCTTCGCTCGCTTAACCCTCACTTCCTGCTGTGTGGCCCAATTCCTAACAGGCCATGGACTGCTGGCAGTATGTGGCCCACTGGTTAGGGACCCCAGTTGATATCAGTGTAAGATCATCAATCTAGCAATGAGCCAACCATAAGACTTTGACATGGCAGAGAAGAAGGGAGAGGAAGGGATAACATCCTTCCCTTTAAGACGATTGACTCCTTTCTCTGGGCTCACACCTGTGCAAACCTCCTGCCTGCTGCTGAAAGGGGGATACTCCTAAAACATGGGAGCCTTGGGTCACTCTTCACAAGCTGTCATCACCTCTCCATTTGCTGCAGAAAACTCCTAGTGTGGCACTCAAGGTCCTTCACAGAATGACTGTCTTCCTGACCTCACTCCCCACATTCTGTTTCCTGGGGATGTGCCAGGAGTGGACTCGTTTCCTCGTGCCTTTTCATGATCTTGCCCCTTTCTGATGCCCATCTACTCCCTCTTTTCCTTAGGGAGCCAACTCAAATATTATCTTTCCTGGGAAGATTTCCCCATCTTACAAATTCATTCCATTTAGCGCAACAAAACCTCCATTGTATCCCTTTTCTCCCAGTGCCAAACACATTGCTCTAGATACATAGGCATTCTTGTGAGCAAAATCCTCAGAAACTGAAGGGTTTTGAATGAAATTGCTAATAGGGACTCTAATTTGCAGACTGGATTTTCATCTTGCATGCAAAAACCCTGTCCTCTGATGATTCAGAGAAGGATTTTAATGCAGCATTCTGATCTAGCAGGAAAAGTATGGTGATTGATTAATGAAATCTGCCACTGTCATAGGAAGGGGTGGCAGCAAGCTTGCCATTTTCCCAGCATTTCACTAGAAGCTTCCAAAAGGCACATACTTTGTGTTGTTGTTAATATAATATAGTCCTGGCTGTTGATTTTTTTTTTTTGTCAGTATAATATGTCCTCAGTCATTACGAGCCAGTTTTTCAGCTGTCCGTAGCCCTTCCAGTTGACTGTATCTGCATATGGCCCATAGATTCTTGGAGGCTATCACTTGTATTATCAATAGCTCTGGTTAAATAATGAGAAAAGGATCTGTAAAACAAAATGCAGCTGGATTAAAATGCCTTCCACTGATATTTTATAGCATTGAGGCATTATTATTATGTAGACTCTTAGTTTTCAATGCTCTGAGCCTCAAACGCTGCTACTTGTCTGCATAGCCAATCCTGCATAATACTGTCTTCTGCATTCAGTAAATAACGTGTTCTGGATGCTTAACAGTGAAGCACAATCTGGTCTTCATCCCGCAGTTTGGAGAAAAAAATGCTCTTGCAAAAGACCAAATATACTTCTTCCAGTCCTTATTTGACTTGGGTGCCCACAGCGAGGAAATTTGCATCTGAAGCTCAAGACAGGGTCCCAGTCTTTGTGCAGACACTCCCTTGTGAGGTTTCTAACACAAATCAATGGTCCATGAAGTGCCGTGTGATCACAGTCGACTCAGGTAAAACAAGGATATCTCCTGAGTTAAGGCTGAAAGCGGTTTTATTCACTGAGGTATTTTTTCACTCTCTCTGTAAACTCTGAAAGTGATGATCTTCCCAATCAAGGACCACTGACTGCAAAGGAATGCAATCTGTGTAACACCCAAGGGCACACGGTTTCTCTCTCCAAATGGGAAAAATATCTCTCAGCCGCAGAGAGGCCACCTGGGTTGTTGCCACTGCCAGGGAACAGGGAAGGGAACCAGAATGGGGACAGGATGCTCTGCTGGAAGGGAGGTGTCTGCCTGTCTGAACGGATGCTTTTGAAAAGCTCCTGCTGGGAACACCCTGGGAAGTGCTAATGGATGTAATGAACCAAGACTCCCAAGGAAGCCAGAGAGAGCAGTCCCATCAGGCAGATCATTTAAAATTAGAGCAAAGAAAACACTTTAGAGGAGAAACACAGTGGAGCCCTTCAGTGTGGCCCTGGAAGTGGGCCAGAGCCCCTGAAATCAAGGGCTTAGTCATCAGCCCTTTAGCCCTGAAAGAAGATACGTGGTGTGTTTCCAGCACACAGATAGAAGGTAGGCAGTCAGCTCCAAACAGGAGTCTCCCACCTGCTTTGGGGAGGGGTCTAGGCTGGTGCAGATAGTTTTCCAAGGTAGACCATGGTGGAGGGGGAAGAACAGGGTGCCTGAAGCTGGGTGCTCCCATAGACCCCTCCTCCTCGGCCCATGTCTGCCTCAACTTGACCATCTCATCCTTGTCTGCACATGTTCAAGTGGGTACCTGCTTCCACTTCTGCCCCTGTAGTTGCTCCAATTTCTACTGTAACAGACTACCAAAGCCAGGTGGTGTGAAACGCCACCTGCTTATCCTCTCACGGTTCTGAAGGTGTGGAGTCTAAATGGGTTGTGTGTGTGTCTGCATGCTCAGTCGCTTAAGTTGTGTTTGGCTCTGTGACCCCATGGATGTCGCCCACTAGTCTCCTCTGTCCACGAGACTCTCCAGGCAAGAATACTGGAGTGGGTTGCCACGCCCTCCTCCAGGGGAATCTTCTGGACCCAGGATCAAACCTGTGTCTCCTGCGGCTCCTCCATTGCAGGCAGATTCTTTACTGCTGAGCCACTGGGGAAGCCTAAAATGGATTGTATTTGGCTAAAATGAAGGCGTCGGCAGGGCGCATCTTTTCTGGAGGCTCCAAGGGAGAAGCCATTTCCCTCTTTTTTCCAGTTCCCAGGAAAGCCTACAATTTTATAAGCTTACATTTTTCTGACTCATGCTCTTTCCTCCATCTTCAGAGTCAGAAGTTTGGTGTTTTCAAATTACTCCC
>SJXQ01011651.1:386198-400683 GCA_006408695.1 Aepyceros melampus
TTATACACATCTATTACTCCCTGAGCTTCTCCACTCCCCTGCCCCCCCCACCCCCCACCCTTGTTTTTTGCCATGGAAGGATCTGGGCAATTACATTGGGCCCACTTAAATAATCCAGGATAATCCCCTCAGTTTGAGATCCTTAACTTAATCACATCTGCAGAGTCCTGTTTGTCACATAGGGAACATTTTCACAGGTTCTTGGGGTTAGGACTGGCCCTCTTTGCGGAGCCATTATTTTGCCCACAGGGCTTCCCAGTTGACACAGCAGTAAAGAATCCACCTGTAATGCAGGAGACCTGGATTTTATCCCTGCGTCAGGAAGATCCCCTGGAGAAGAAAACAGCCACCCACTCCAGTGTACTTGCCTGGAGATTCCCATGGACAGAGAAGCCTGGCAGGGCTACAGTCCAGGGGGTCACAAAGGACACGACTGAAGGGACCAAGCACATTGTGCCCACAGCCTCTCCCGACCTCAGCAGCCAGAGTGGCGGAAGTGCTGTCCCAGGAGCTGCAGCTCAGGAGCCAAATGGGCCCGGGAGAGGGTGCAGCTAGCATTCTTCACCAGTTGGATCACGGAGCTAGGGTGTCTTTCCTCTATTCAATGTACCCAGTAACTGGCACGCTGTCATCTTGACCCCTGGCACTTCTACCTTGTGGGTAGATAGCTTGCCTGGAGCTTGAACCCTCTCTGCCCATACCCATGTGTGTGCATGCGAAGTCACTTAAGTTGTGTGTGACTGTTTGCAACCCCATTGACTGTACCTCACCAGGCTCCTCTGTCCATGGGATTCTCCAGGCAAAAATACTGCAGTGGGTTGCCGTGCCTTTCTCCATGTGGTCAGGTGTAACTTTTTGGTGCTTCAGATTTGGAGCTCACTTATCACTGCAGATGGTGACTGCAGCCATGAAATTAAAAGACGCTTACTCCTTGGAAGAAAAGTTATGACCAACCTAAATATGCAGAGTACATCATGAGAAACAGTGGACTGGAAGAAACACAAGCTGGAATCAAGATTGCTGGTGAAATATCAATAACCTCAGATATGCAGATGACACCACCCTTATGGCAGAAAGTGAAGAGGAGCTAAAAAGCCTCTTGATGAAAGTGAAAGAGGAGAGTGAAAAAGCTGACTTAAAGCTCAACATTCAGAAAATGAAGATCATGGCATCTGGCCCCATCACTTCATGGGAAATAGATGGGGAAACAGTAGAAACAGTGTCAGACTTTATTTTGGGGGGCTCCAAAATCTGCAGATGGTGACTGCAGCCATGAAATTAAAAGACGCTTACTCCTTGGAAGAAAAGTTATGACCAACCTAGATAGTATATTCAAAAGCAGAGACATTACTTTGCCGACTAAGGTCCGTCTAGTCAAGGCTATGGTTTTTCCTGTGGTCATGTATGGATGTGAGAGTTGGACTGTGAAGAAGGCTGAGTGTCGAAGAATTGATGCTTTTGAACTGTGGTGTTGGAAGAGACTCTTGGAGTCCCTTGGACTGCAAGGAGATCCAACCAGTCCATTCTGAAGGAGATCAACCCTGGGATTTCTTTGGAAGTAATGATGCTAAAACTGAAGCTCCAGTACTTTGGCCACCTCATGCGAAGAGTTGACTCATTGGAAAAGACCCTGATGCTGGGAGGGATTGGGGGCAGGAGGAGAAGGGGACGACCGAGGATGAGATGGCTGGATGGCATCACGGACTCAATGGACGTGAGTCTGAGTGAACTCCGGGAGTTGGTGATGGACAGGGAGGCCTGGTGTGCTGCGATTCATGGAGTCGCAAAGAGTCGGACATGACTGAGCGACTGAACTGAACTGAACTGAAATGAAATAGCATATTCAAAAGCAGAGGCATTACTTTGCTGACTAAGGTCTGTCTAGTCAAGGCTATGGTTTTTCCTGTGGTCATGTATGGATGTGAGAGTTGGACTGTGAAGAAAGCTGAGAGCCGAAGAACTGATGCTTTTGAACTGTGGTGTTGGAGAAGACTCTTGAGAGTCCCTTGGACTGCAAGGAGATCCAACCAGTCCATTCTGAAGGAGATCAACCCTGGGATTGCTTTGGAAGGAATGATGCTAAAGCTGAAGCTCCAGTACTTTGGCCACCTGATGCGAAGAGTTGACTCATTGGAAAAGACTCTGATGCTGGGAGGGATTGGGGGCAGGAGGAGAAGGGGACAATAGAGGATGAGATGGCTGGATGGCATCACCGACTCGATGGACGTGAGTCTGAGTAAACTCCGGGAGTTGTGATGGACAGGGAGGGCTGGTGTGCTGCGATTCATGGGGTCGCAAAGAGTCGGACATGGCTGAGCGACTGAACTGTACTTGACAAACATAGTCTTAAAAAATATATATTTATGTATTTTATTTTGGGCTGTGATAGGTCTTCATTGCTATGCTCAGGCTTTCTCTATTTCCTGCTGGTAGGAGTTACTCTCCAGTTGCGTTTCACAGGCTATTCATTGTTGTGGCTTCTCTTCTTGTACAGTACAGGCTCTAGAGCGAGGGCTTCAGTGGTTGTGGCACACAGGCTTAGCTCAGTAGTTGTGGCACACAGGTTTAGTCCAGTGGTTGTGGCACACAGGCTTAGCTCAGTAGTTGTGGCACACAGGTTTAGTCCAGTGGTTGTGGCACACAGGCTTGGTTCAGCGGTTGTGGCACACAGGCTTAGTTGCTGTGCCACCTGTGGAAGCTTCCCAGACCAGGGGCTGAGCCCATCTGTACTGGCAGATGGATTCTTAACTACTGGACCACTAAGGAAGTTAGACAAATGTAGGCTTAATAAGTTATTTTCCCCACCCACTGCTCCTTATCCACTTATTAGAAGAAGCCCTTGAATCACCACATGACACAAAGGGTCATTTGAGTCTTGGCACAGCCCTGCAGAAATTAAAATGCATTTTCCAATGAAATCAGTGTTAACCGTCATGGAGAGAAATCACTGAAATGGTGCTATGTTCAAGGTACATTATGTGTTAAGATTGTTGGGTGGCTGAGACCTGCCTCTCACCTTGAACTTTACCTCTGTGGTGCAAATGTTGCTGGGCCAGCAAGCACTCATCCGCTATCCCAGTGTGAAGGATCGTTTTCCGGCTTCTGTGCTGAACTTAGGATTTTGCTAAGTCCAGCCACATGCCTCCATCACCACTCTGTTAAATTGCTCCCTTCCTGAGACTTTTATTGTTCACTGGTAACTTCAGTTCCCCGACGATGCTGGGGAGATGCTGTACGCGCCTCTTCACCTTATAGAAAGAACTGGCAACATTGGACCTCAATGTAAGGTTAATAAGAAGAGCAGAGAAGTATAATGAATGGGAAAGTTGTTAACTTTGCCACAGTCTTGTACAGCTGATGAGGGAATTATCCAGTGATTGAGTCTGGGCCCAAGCCTTCCTGAATTTTAATCTGAATTCTGCCATTTTAGTCTGTATGACTGTCAGCTTCTTTATGTGTGTATAATATATAACTATAGAACACGCCCAACCCTGTCTTCCTCACCTGCTTCACACTGGATGTGGAGAACAACAGACACATTCCTTCCAATTCTCCTTTGCTGCTAGAGGTGACCCAGTCCTGGCCATGGGCTGCTGGAGAATTCGGAGAAATAGTTTCCTCTCTCTTAGGAGGCATGGGAAGGGGTTCTTCTTTCTTTTACGTTCCTCTCTTTCTGCTGTGGATGCTGCCTTGTCAGAATGTGATGTTTGCAACTGCCATCATGTCACCCTGAAAGGGAGGCCGAGAGCATGTAGAGATGCTCACCCCATGCCTGGACATCACTGAGCTGCTGAATGTCCCTGGAACTGCTCATCCTTCTGTCCAGTGAGACGATTAAATGACTTCAGTCTAGACCACCATCCACCGGGTGTTTGGATTCTTACAACTTGAAGCATCCCACCCGATACAAATGCCTGTCTCAGGGAATCATGGTAAAGATGAACTGAGATAGTGCATGTCAAGTGCCAGGCACAAAGTAATCATTCTAAAAATGGTAATCTAGACTAATACATGGGGTTTAACTTGCTACTTTCCAATACTGCTAACTCGCCAGTTTATATTTATGCTGGGGAATGAGTGAAGTTTCATAGACTCAACTCCATTTGTTGAGTATATATCCCTATGTGGACTCCTGGGACAGGAGCTCCTCAAGTTCAACAGCTGTGTCTCATTTATCAGTAAGCTCCATGCCTGGCACAGAGTGTCCTGAGTGATGTTTTTGGGTGGATGGATGCCTGGATATGGATGGCTAAATGGATGGATATGGTTGGATATGAATTGAGGGAGTGGTGGATGGCTGGATAAGGAAGGGTAGATGGATTGATGGTTAGGCAGTAGCTGGATGGTATGGATGGATAAATGGATATAGATGGATATGGTGGGTACATGGTTGGATGGATGAATATGAATGTATGGGTGAGCTGATAGCTGGATTGATGAACAGATGGGATAAATGGATGGACAAGTGAACTAACCCCAGCATCTAAGCAGAGTCCCTTTTTACACAGCATCAGGCCTAGCAGTCTCTTGTTCTGCTCAATGCCAAAAAGTGAAAATCATAATCGCACTGCCATAGGAATTTAGCACTTCTGATTAAGACACTAACTAATGATATTTTACAGTCTACCCAGGGATGTTTCTACCTGGGCTAAGAATAGGTCAAGGTCACCAAAGGGATTTATCCTTCTCACTGTGATGATCAACATCAGTGATCAAATTTTATTTTATTTCATATATTCCTGTATCAGCTAGGAATTCCTATTGACTGCTACTAACAGTCTGGAAATAATGCATACTAAACATGAAGTTTGGAGATAAGTTGGGCTCCCCAGGTGGCTTAGTGGTAAAGAATCCATCTGCCACCAGATGCAGGAGACTTGGGTTCAGTCCCTGGGTCAGGAAGATCCCCTAGAGGAGGAACTGGCAACCCACTCCAATATTCTTGCCTGGAAAATTCCAGGGACAGAGGAGCCTGGTGGGCTACAGTCCAGGGGTTGCAAAGAGTAGGACATGACTGAGCAGCTAACGCACTTGGAGGTAGGTGGTCCAGGCCTGGTTGGTGATTCTTTATGTCATCAAGAACTTAGGGTTTTATCTCACACTTTTAGTTGTGGTTTCCACCTCAAGGCTGCCTCATGCTTCAGGCATGGTCACGATAACTCCAGTCATTAAACCTGACTTCCAAGTAGGAAGCAGAAAGAACTGAACAAGAGTACGTCTCAACCATTTTCCTCTTAAAGAGCCTTCCTGGAAGTTCTACCAAACATCATCCATTTATATTTCAGTGGCCAGAAATTTGTCAAGTGGACACAACTCTCTGCAAGGGAAGCTGGAGAATATACCAAAATTTTGGCCGATAAGTGACCACCACGCACACAACTCAAGTTCATTACTGAGGAAGTCTAGGAGGATGGATATTGAATAGAAACAATCAGCTTGCCCCATCCTTACTCTGCCCGTCCCTCTTTCACTCCCAAGAGTCCATCTAAGTTCTGACCTCTGATCTATTTGGGTTTTCGTTTTTGTTTAAATCTGTGTTTAACTTTTAATGTTTATTGCCTAGTCTCTGTGGAGTAGGAAATGGCAACCCACTCCAGTATTCTTGCCTAGAATACTCCATGGACAAGGAGCCTGGTGGAATACAGTCCATGGGGTCCCAAAGAGTTGGACACAACAGGGGGACTGAGCAGGCATGAGCGTGCCCACATCTAGTCTCTGTATGAAGGGGCCATTCGCAGTGTTGTTAATGATGCCTTTCCACCACAACAGACTGAACAAGTTAACTCAGCCAGGCTGCCTCTCACTTTAGACAGAAGCCTAATGCCTCCAAGTAGCCAAATTAATGAATTTGCCAACACCACCAAAGATACAGGTGTAGAAAGAGGCAAACAACCTATGACTGAGTCTTTACTATGTCTCATTTAATCCTTCCAACCAACACTTAATGTTAAGTACCATTATTAATCCACACTGATAGATGCGGAAACCAAAGATCAGAGAGATTAAGTAAGTTTCTCTAAGTCATACCGCTGTAAGTGGAATTTTAAACTCAGATGTGTTTTATCCCAGAGCTTTTCTTAGTACACTAGATGTTTTAGTAAGTTCTGGGCTGTCTCCTGAAGATAAAACCAGGCCAAAATTGGAGTCCACAGGTGTGAGGGTCTGTCCAGAATACACCAACCCCGGTCTGGTTGGGGTCACTGATTTCAGAGGCTGCCCTTGGCCGTCTGCCCATCTGCAAGATGGAAGCAGGAGGTTAATGGAAAGATTCGCCGTTGGTCTAGTCTTCAGCCTCTGTGCTGCGTCTATCCCATGGCGCATGTAGAAAATGACACTATTTGTGCAGCAGGAGGGGAACAGAAGCGGATGCTGGTGCCCTCCTGCCAGATGACGAGGGCTTCCTGCCCCTTGCCTTCTCCTCTTTCGGGAACACTGGTGCCCTTTTCCTGTTCCAGGCTGCAATCCAGGACTCCACATTCCCTCTGCTTGGCACTTCTCTTCAGTATCCTCTCAGCTCTGAAAACTCCTCTGGCTTTCCCAGTCTTTCGTCACCTTGATGCTTTTGGAGCACTCTCATCAGTTATTTTTTACAGCATGTCTCTCAAACTGGGTTTGTTTGATGTTTTCTTATGATTAGTTCAAGGATTTTATCAAGAGTGCATAGCAGTGATGTGCCCATCTCGGTCTATCATACCCAGGGGTCCGTGATGCCAGTGTGTCTTATAATTGGCGATGTTGACCATGAACATTTGGTTAAGGTGGTGTTTGCTGGGTTTTCCCACCGTCAAGTTACTATGGCCACGTTGTAATTAACAAGTGTCTTGGGGGAGATACTTGCAACCCATTCAAATAATCTGTTTCCCATCAAACTTCTGTCCACTAATTTTACCATCCATCTGTGAACGCTACTCATGCTGTTTGAAGGTGATTGTTATATGTACCTCATTTTCTTGTTTATTAATTTTAATTTTCCTGTAAAGAAGAGTTGTCCCTTTCCCATTTTTATTTATTCATTTGACTATTTATATCAATAGTGACTCAGGAATATTTTTTTCTATGAACTATAATACCGTTTTGAGATTTTTGCTGCTCAAGTTGCTTTAGCTCTCGCCACTGGGAGCTCTTTCAGATTAGCTCTTGTGGTTTTTCAATGAGCTGTTGTCCTTTTGGGGATAATTTCTTACTTTTTGGAAGCACCAAAATGTTTCAGATTTATCCTGTGTTTTAAGGCAATAAGATAGGAAACTGAAAGATGAACTCCCCAGATCAGTAGGTGTCAATATGCTATTGGAAATCAGTGTAGAGATAAAAGGACCCAAAGCAAAAACAACACTTAGTTGTGGATGTGACTGGTGATGCAAGTAAAGTCTGCTGCTGTAAGAGCAATATTGCATAGGAACCTGGAATGTTAGGTCCACGAATCAAGGCAAATTGGAAGTGGCCAAACAGGAGATGGTGAGAGTGAACATCAACATTTTAGGAATCAGTGAACTAAAGTGGACTGGAATAGGTGAATTTAACTCAGATGACCATTATATCTACTATTATGGGCAAGATTCCCTTAGAAGAAATGGAGTAGCCATCATAGTCAACAAAAGAGTCCAAAATGCAGTACTTGGATGCAATCTCAAAAATGACAAAATGATCTCCGTTCGTTTCCAAGACAAACCATTCAATATTGCAGTAATCCAAGTCTATGTCCCGACCAGTAACACTGAAGAAGCTGAAGCTGAACAGTTCTATGAAGACCTACAAGACCTTACAGAACTAACACCCCCAAAAGATGTCCTTTTCATTATAGGGGACTGGAATGCAAAAGTAGAAAGTCAAGAAATACCTAGAGTAACAGGCAAATTTGGCCTTAGAGTACAGAATGAAGCAAGGCAAAGGCTAACAGAGTTTTGCCAAGAGAACATGCTGGTCATAGCAAACAGCTTCTTCCAACAACACAAGAGAAGACTCGACACGCAGACATCACCAGATGGTCAACACGGAAATCAGATTGATTATATTCTTTGCAGCCAAAGATGAAGAAGCTCTGTACAGTCAGCAAAAATAAGACGGGGAGCTGACTGTGGCTCAGATCATGAACTCCTTACTGCCAAATTCAGACTGAAATTGAAGAAAGTAGGGAAAACCACTAGACCATTCATATATGATCTAAATCAAATCCCTTATGATTATACAGTGGAAGTGACAAATAGATTCAAGGGGTTAAATCTGATAGACAGAGTGCCTGAAGAACTATGGATGGAGGTTCGTGACATTGTACGAAGGAGGCAGTGATCAAGAAAAAGAAAAGAAATGCAAAAAGGCAAAATGGTTGTCTGAGGAGGCCTTACAAATAGCTGAGAAAAGAAAAGATGTAAAAGGCAAAGGAGAAAAGGAAAGATACAACCATCTGAATGCAGAGTTCCAAAGAATAGCAAGGAGAGATAAGAAAACCTTCCTCAATGATCCATGCAAAGAAATAGAGGAAAATAACAGAATGGGAAAGACTAGAGATCTCTTCAAGAAAATTAGAGATATCAAGGGATGGGCTCAATAAAGGACAGAAATGGTATGGACCTAACAGAAGCAGAAGATATTAAGAAGGGGTGGCAAGAATACACAGAACTATACAAAAAAGATCTTCATGACCCAGATCGGAGAAGGCAGTGGCAGCCCACTCTAGTACTCTTGCCTGGAAAATCCCATGGATGGAGGAGCCTGGTGGGCTGCAGTCCATGGGGTCACTAAGACTCAGACACGATTGAGTGACTTCACTTTCACTTTTCAGTTTCATGCATTGGAGAAGGAAATGGCAACCCACTCCAGTGTTCTTGCCTGGAGAGTCCCAGGGATGGGGGAGCCTGTTGGGCTGCCATCTATGGGGTCGCATAGAGTCAGACACGACTGAAGTGACTTAGCAGTAGTATGACCCAGATAACCATGATGGCATGATCACTCACCTAGAACCAGACATCCTGGAATGAGAAGTCAAGTGGGCCTTAGGAAGGATCACTATGAACAAAGCAAGTGGAACTGATAGAGTCCCAGTTGAGCTATTTCAAATCCTAAAAGATGATGCTGTGAAAGTGCTGCACTCAATATGCCAGCAAATTTGGAAAACTCAGCATGGGCACAGGACTGGAAAAGATCAGTTTTCATTCCAATTCCAAAGAAAGGCAATGCCAAAGAATGCTCAAACTACCACACAATTGCACTCATCTCACACGCTAGCAAAGTAATGCTCAAAATTCTCCAAGCCAGTCTTCAACAGCACGTGAACCACGAAATTCCAAATGTTCAAGCTGGATTTAGAAAAGGCAGAGGAACCAGAATCAAATTGCCAACATCCATTCGATCATCGATAATGCAAGAGAGTTCCAGAGAAACATCTATTTCTGCTTTATTGACTATGTCAAAGCTTTTGACTGTGTGGATCATAATAAACTGTGGAAAATTCTGAAAGAGATGGGAATACCAGGCCACTTGACCTGCCTCCTGAGAAATTTGTATGCAGGTCAGGAAGCAACAGTTAGGACTGGACATGGAACAACAGACTGGTTCCAAATAAAAGGAGTACGTCAAGGCTGTATATTGTCACCCTGCTTATTTAACTTCTATGCAGAGTACATCATGAGAAATGCCAGGCTAGATGAAGCACAAACTGGAATCAAGATTGCTGGGAGAAATATCAATAAACTCAGATATGCAGATGATATCACCCTTATGATAGAAAGGGGAAAAAAAGTAAAGAGCCTCTTGATGAAAGTGAAAAAGTTGGCTTAAAGCTCAACATTCAGAAAACTAAGATCATGGTATCCACTCCCATCACTTCACGGCAAATAGAAGAGGAAACAATGGAAACAGTGAGAGACTTTATTTTCTTAGGCTCCAAAATCACTGCAGATGGTGACTGCAGCCATGACATTAAAAGATGCTTGCTCCTTGGAAGAAAAGTTATGACCAACCCAAATAGCATATTAAAAAGCAGAGACAAAAAAAAAAAAAAAAGGAAAAGAAAAAAGCAGAGATATTACTTTGCCAACAAAGGTCCATCTAGTCAAAGCTATGGATTTTGCAGTAGTCATGTATGGATGTGAGAGTTGGACTATAAAGAAAGCTGAACGCTGAAGAATTGATGCTTTTGAACTGTGGTGTTGGAGAAGACTCTTGAGAATCTCTTGGATTGCAAGGAGATCCAACTAGTCCATCCTAAAGGAAATCAGTTCTGAATATTCATTTGAAGGACTGATGCTGAAGCTGAAACTCCAAGATTCTGGCCACCTGATGTGAAGAACTGACTCACTGGAAAAGACCCTGATGCTGGGAAAGATTGAAGGCTGGAGGAGAAGTGGAGACAGAGGATGAGATGGTTGGATGGCATCACTGACTCTATTGACATGATTTTGAGTAAATTCCAGGAGTTGGTGATGGACAGGGAGGCTTGTCCATGCTGCCGTCCATGGGATGCAAAGAGTTGGACACGACTGAGTGACTGAACTGAACTGAACTTCCCTCTCAGTCCTATAGTCAGCCACTTTTCCAAAGGAGCCCTTGTTTCTTTTGATGGAGAACAGTATTTAGAAAACAAGATCTGGATACTAGGTGGCATTACCTATCATTGTAAGATAATTTTGAATCAAGGCTTGACTCCAGTTTTAGAGATGAGAGGTAGAGGGATTGGTGAGGTTACACGAATGCCCAATGTTACCCAGGACAAAAGGCTGAAAAGTTCAAACCAGAACAGATCCTGCATGCTAAAGCTCTCCAGTAGTGTAAATGCCTTTTTTGTTATAAATATGAATTGATACTTGGCAGAAAAAGTGAGGATGTGCCAGTGTACCTATTTGTAGAAATGTGATTTCTGGTTGATGGAGTGTCAAATAAAGTAGACATATGTAAAAACAGACTTGGCATCTAATAAATATTTTTGGATAGATTCTGTTGAATGAATCATCATTACCATCAAATATTTCTAGGTCTCTGTGAAATATTCCTACTATTCAGCTGTTCTTTCATTCCTTTCTGGAACATATGCAAAGGAATAAAGAACACAGGAAAATAAAAACACGACAGGTTCACTTTCTGAGTTCCCATGGTCTTTGGATGGAATTTTAATGGCAGAGTTCACCCTCTCTTTGCCATATTACCCTAGTAAGACAAAACCTAAGTCTTAGGACAGTACCTGGGGTTTGGCAAGTGGGGAGCAGAGTGGACCCAGTATTGCTGTCTTCAGTCTGGGTCCCAACTGCCTTTGAGCCTCATGATCTGATTAATTACAGCCCAGGGCAGGACAGCAGCTGCAGAGACTGAGCTTGGTTGGGCAGGACCAGAGCTGAATTCTCTGTACCTTGTGACCCAAGCACTTGGGTCAGGTGAAGGCCAGTCCACACTGCCGGGGGAGACCTAACAACTCCAGCCCCTTCTGGTCCCTTCCTGTGCTTAACCCTCAACACCAAAGCCTCTTCAGCTTTAGACGTGGCCAAAAATCCAAAATACACAGTAAGAGGAGAAAGCAAATATGGTGGCTTGACTGAAGGAGCCTAACCCAGAGGGAGATCTGGTTTCTAAATCCAGTTTTGCACTAACTAGTTGTTTATATGGGGACAGGTCTTTGGTCTCTCTGAGCTCCACAAACCTGGCCTCAGAATGATAGGGCCGAACTAGATGATCTCTAAGGTCCAGTGCTGGTTTGAAATTCTGGAACGCTTCAAATTCGTCTCAAGAATTTCCCTAAAAGGGCCATAAGCCAACTGTGGTCTCATTGGTAGAGCTCTGGCCCCACCTAGTGGCCAATTTGGAGCATTTTTTTCCCCCCTCGAAAATGCCTTCTGCTCATAAGTCTCCATTGAAGTAAGAGAACAAAGCCTGTTCAACTCCTTTGCAGAAGTACAGCAAACTGCCAGACCTGGGAGAAACACATGTTTAATTAATGTCCTAGAAAGATATATTTTGTGAACACACAGCCACTTCCTACGGCAAAGGCCTTGGTGTGGAGGGCATGTGGACCCAGAGCCGGGCTCCTGACGTCAGGAACGCTGACGCCCTGGCACGTGCAATGGGGAGATGTGTCTGGGTTACTCCCTGCGTGCTGCTCTGTTACACGCTGGCCCTTAATTCTTTCAGCTGCTCCACAGTTAACACTTATTAAGCATACACGCAGTGCTTCCATCCTGGGCCTTACACTGCAGTCAGGACCTCCGGCCAGACATCTGACTCAGAAAGAGGAGGGAAGGACCCCTTGGGTTGCCTGCCAACCTAGGCCAATCCTTCATCGTTGGAAGATCCCTCTGGGTTTATTTTTTTCCCTGATGTGTGTACTCAGTTGTGTCTGACTTTTTGTGACCCCATGGACTGTAGCCTGCTAAGCTCCTCAGTCCGTAGGATTTCCCAGGCAAGATACTGGAGTGAGTTGCCATATCCTACTCTAGGGAATCTTCCCAAGCCAGGGATTGAACCCACATCTCCTGCACTGGTAGGTGAATTTTTCACCACTGAGCTACCTGCAAAGTCCCTTTTTTCCTGACATTCCCATCTAAATAAAGACTCTTTCTTTCTTTCTAAATAAAGACGATGTTATTTTATTTATATTCTGAAGCCTGTCTGGTCCTGCTTTGAAGTATCCGGGTCATCCCTGGGCTGCAGTGGGTTTGTCCCACACATTTGTCAATGCTGCCACTAATCCTGGAATGACAGGCACTATCTGATGGCTTGTCACGCTCTCATGGTGACTGCTGTTTCCCTGGAGCCAGAAGTCCCACGTCGTTTGCTTTCTGTTTCTGTATCCTGGTGAGGCACATACATATAGGCAGCAGTATTGATGTCCATTGTACAGGCAACAAAACCGAGGTAAAAAAACGGGTAGGTGACTCTCCCCACATACCCAAAGAGGGAGAGGTGGAGTAACCCCAGAGTGAAGGCGTTTTGACCCCTGTTCAATTAACCCCCAGTGTTTGGGACTTTGTTTTCTATGGTATCGGTGAGGGGCCATTGATTCGTTAATTTTTACCACAAACACTATTGAAAACTATTAACTGCCTGTGCCTTAAATAGCTGTGTTCTTTTGTTGTTGTTCTGGAGTTTTTTCATGCCAAGCAAGACAGTGGGTGGAGAGGGCACTGGGATGGGAACCAGAAAGCCTGGGTTCTTTCCTGACATGGCCTCTGCCAAGCTCAGGGCAGAGGAGTCACAGTCCCTGAGGCTTTTATCCCCTCACCTGTGAAGTAAAGAGGCTGCATTAAAGTTCCTACCCGTCCAGAACGCCATACATACAAGGAAAGAGCATGTCTGCTTTGGGGCGTGTTCAAGTACCTCTCTGACTCAAATAAAATGATTCGGTGCAGATATCTTTGCCTAACAACTAAGTATCATTCATTTGGACCATCCAGATTGTCCAGGTGAATTTATGTATTGATTTTTAAGTTTTTATTTCCTTTTCTTTCTCTCTCTTTCTGTTTTGTTGTTGTTGTTTGGTTAGTTGGTTGGTTGTGTGTGTGTGTGTGTGTCCTGGCCTGTTCTTGGTACAAAATTCCAATTCCAGGTTATAAATTCCCAGGAAAGTGTTGGCAAAAAGGTTTCATCCTGGATGCCCTTCATTTCAGTGGGCATTGGCTGTTGGGAGCTCTGTGTTAAAGAGTCCATGTTCTAAGGCTATCGGGCAGAGAGACTGATTAGCCATGCCTGCCATGGGTGTAGGCTGGGGAACTTTGGAGGTCATGGGCTTTGTCTACAATAGGAATTCTCCAGTGGCTCAGACAGTAAAGAAACTGCCTGCAAGGCAGGAGACCTTGGTTCAGTCCCTGAGTCAGGAAGATCCCCTGGAGAAGAAAATGGCAACCCACTCCAGTATTGCCTGGAGAATTCCATGGACAGAGGAGCCTGGCAGGCCCCATTCCATGGGGTCACAGAGTGTTGGACACGACTGAATGACTAACACAGGCCATGCTCAGAGGCACAGAGCCGGAAGAGAGATTGGAGTCCAGGCCCCCTCCCTTCAGGACTCCTCCCGTTAACTCCCACCACCCCGTCACAGGCAATCAGACTTTTATGGATGATGACGATGAAGATATTGATGGTGCTGCCGCAGCGGGCTGCCTGCTTAGTCTTCTCTGAGCAGTTTTTGTGTCCACCCCACAGATGTGTTTCTTCCTTTCCAAGGGACAGAAAGCCTTAACACTTGACAGAAGTTTGACCAGATGACTTTAATAAATGCCCCCTCCAAATAAATAAATGCCCCAAAGGCTCACGTCTGGGTTAAAACACGCCCTTCTCCTCCCCGCCCATCTGAAGAGGGACTTCTCAAAGGCATGCCCTGTCCAGTGACAGGTGGCAGCAGGGGGAGAGCATCAGGGCTGCAGGGGGGGGTGGTGCGGGAAGTGGGGAGGGGAGGATAGAGGGGAGGGGAGGGCGAGGGGACAAAGGCACCGGCCTCCTTGCCTTGCGAGGAGCGCCTGAGTGAACACTGATGGCTTGAGGCCTCCGAATGGCAGAGGCACCG
>SJXQ01011651.1:401122-487380 GCA_006408695.1 Aepyceros melampus
GAAACTCTGGCCACGTGGTGAGGGAGAGTGCTGTCTGGGTGGACAAGGCAGCCTGGGCTCTGGGCATGGGGGCTTCTGGGGCACGTCCAGGGCCCTGGAGCCTGAGGGCCATTCTGTTGCAGTGGGATGAACCCACTCTTTAAAAAAGCATCCGCATTGCCAGAATCCTAGGAAAAGTGGGCGCAGCTAACGAGCTGCTAGGAAGGGATTCCTCAGGCTCTGTGTGCCACCAAGCCTCTCCAGGGACGCCTGGGCCTGGCTCTCCGTGTGCACGGGATTCCCTCGAAACACACCCTCTGTTCACAGGCGGGCAGCTCCACAGGGAGGAAGGCCCAAACGTCATCTCAGAGCTGCAGAGAAGGGGCTCTGGATGCCCTTGTAGGTCTGGAAGAGGCCTGGATTCTCTGAGCAGGGAGCCTTCCAGTCAGCTTCTCAGGACAAGCTTTCCCATCCTCTTCTCTCAGTTCAGACACAGGGGCCCAACCAGCTCCCACCCGACTCTAATCCAACCAAGTGGGTTCGTCCTTTCTTTGCCACCGTCAGCTCACACGCCTCAGTCACACAAACCCCAGGATGCCAGACATCTGCCCCACAAGGTCCTGTTGATTTTCACAACCTGATATCACCAGAGGGCGAATATGATTTGGGTCCTCAGAGACATTCACTCACTATCAAAGGTGACCTTGTTGTCAATCAGCTGAGACCTGGGGCTAAGTTTCTGTCTCCTGGGATTCCAGGGCTGACCTGTAGGGGAGGCAGGAACAGTCTGAATCCACCTACTGGGGCAATCCTTGCCCTTGGGATCAGACCAGGACATTTGTGTAAGATTTCCTGACCCAAAATGTCTCGTTGGGTTTCTTTACCTACCTGGCCCCATTTTGTGCTCAGATTCGTCATGCTTTCCTCTGCATTTGAATGTATTTCCTCTGCTCTCGTGCATAGATGCACTCCCTGCCAGGCAGAAAGGTCCTCAGACTAATAAGTGAGCAAACATTTATTATCTGCTATGTTCCAGGCATTGGCCAAGCTCAGGCTCCCCCACGGGTCCTCACTGCGCTTTCAAATATGGGGAGGGAACCAGTACAAAATGTTACAGGTGCCATGTTAGAATGAAGTATTGGGTTTTGTGGGGGCACAAAGTAGTTGCAGGAGGGCAGAGGAAAGGGCGGGAAAGCTCCCCACCACCTGGAGTTGTTTTGGGGATGAAATTCACAATACGGAGCATTTTTTATAGACTCTTAGATCTGTTTACCAGGCTTCAGTCCTGATGGTCGCTAGCTATCTGCCTGCCCTGTCTGGTGGGGACCAGCATCTAGGGTGTGAGTCAAGTCCTCCAGCCTCCCAGGAGGTGGTTAGGGCATCAGACTGTCAGCATCCTAATTTTCCACAATGGGAACGGTGATGTCCATGAGACAGCATCCTTACCTGGAAAGAGGCCACTCCTTCTCTGGCACAACCTTGGCTAGGGAATCCCAAATAGATGTTCTCTTCAATAAGAGCTGTGTGTATCTAAGAAACACTCCAAGCCAGGGAGAAAATAAATAAATAAAAGAAACAACCCAGGACTTCCCTGGTGGCACAATAGAAAAGAATCCACCTATCAATGCAAGAGACTCGGGTTCGATCCCCAGTCCAGGAAGATTCCACGTGCTACAGAGCAACTAAGTCGGTGCACCACAACTGCTGAGCCTGTTACTCCAGAGCCCATGAACCACAGCAACTGAGCAGTGTGTTGCCGCTACTGCAGTCTGGGCCTAGAGCCCGTGCAATGTAACAAGAGAAGCCACTGCAACAAGAAGCTCACACACTGCAGTGAAAAGTGGCCCCCACTAGATGCAACTAGAGAAAGTCCTCAGGCAGCAACAATGACCCGATACAACCAAAACCCAATAAATAAATAAAATATAAAAAAAAGAAAAGAAACAACCCATCCCTGGCCAGAGAACCTGAACACTGCTCAGGAAATCCAGCTAGGTTTGTCCAGAGAGCCATAGACTTGTGATTTTATGTGACATGACTAAGGAAAAACACACTCCCAGCACACTCTAGACCACAACATCAGGACAGTTCAGGTTCTCTCTGCTCCCAGATCCGTTCAGGATACCATAGCCTTTCGTGACTGCATCAGTCCACGGCCTCAGGCAGTAGAGTTACTGCCACGGTGCTGCTGTATCACACGTGTATTACCACGGAAATGCTGCCTACAGCATGGGCAATAGTTCACAGCCAAGGCCCAAGGGTGGCTTCTTCCTTACCTTGCCAATCTCACTACCCAGCATGAAACTAAATTTGAACATGAATTATCTAAATTAACTAAATTCTAGCAAGAATTGCTAGGTCACACTAGAGTTCATAGAGCATGCTCTCCTTTTTGCTATTCAATTCAGTTCAGTTGCTCAGTCGTGTCCGACTCTTTGCAACCCCATGAATCGCAGCACGCCAGGCCTCCCTGTCCATCACCAACTCCCGGAGTTCACTCAGACTCACGTCCATCGAGTCAGTGATGCCATCCAGCCATCTCATCCTCTGTCCCATCTTCATGCTCATTGCTATTAGTTACCTTATTTAATTAATTTTCTCCTCTTGCTTGATTTCTCTGCTCCATGCAGGTTTGGGGAAGGCACACATCTGCTTATTACAACCTCTGAAAGTGCTTGGAGTTTACAGGCACTTTGTCCTAAGGAAAAAACCCATGCCATTAGAGGCACCTCTAAGTCAACCTCCAGGAAGTCTCTGAGGCACATTATTGTATTCAGTTCACCCTCTATCTGGTCTTGACAGGGTGTGTAAACCCTGGAGGCTGGGTGAGGTAGGGCCAGGATGCTAAATGCTCCCTCTGGCCTCGCCCCAGAGAAACAGCAAGAGCAGGCAGCCCTCTCAGAGGCCAGGGTGTGACCAACACAGGTTGCTGAAAATCAGTAGCAGCCAGGCAGAGTCAAGAGCAAAACTCACTTTTGCTTTTACTTACTGAAAATCAAGATCCGTGCTGTGTGCTGCCTTTAAAAAATCATTCCTGAGTTTAAAAGCAGTGAACCACCCCTTGCCAGGGGTTACTTTTAAGACATGTTTTGGTCCTTAATGATAGCTGGAGGGAGAGAGGAGGTGGGCTGTGGGGAGGGGGGAGGCAGGGGAGCTTCCGAGAGCCCCTTCAGGCTATAACCCCCCAGCCCGGCAAGGGGTCAGATCCCCTGTGCGTCTGGGGGCTGTAGGGCTCCCCAGAGCACAGCTCAGTGCCTGTTGGGCACGCTGTTGTCACTCTGAAACCCAAGGCTTGTCCCAGGTACACAAGCGCTCCTGTGCCCGACATCCACTTTTAGACCATGTCACTGTATGGAATTGGAATCGACTCAGAAGAGATGCCTGGTACTCATGTGTCTTTAGGAAGCACTGACTTGGTGCCTCTCCCCGCTGCACCCTCCACATGGCAGACACTGGTCTAGACACCGGAAGTCCAAGGGTTAACCCGACACGGCTGCTGTCCTCATGGCGCTAACGTTCTTGGGGAAGGCAGCAGACAATCAGCAAATAAAACACATGACTGTACAACCTAGCATCTGACAGTGACCCACACCAGGAAAAGTACAAAGCCAGCTGGGAGGACATGAGCCTCCTTGGGTGAGGTGGTCTGGGAAGGTCTGCTGATGAGCTGAGCTTGGAGCAGAGTCCTGAGTGGGGAGGATTTCAGAGGGATCAGTGGGTGCTTAGACTCTCCCTTAGAAGAAGGGATTCTCCCTTAGAAGGAGGGATTCTCCCTTAAAAGAAGGGAGAATCTGGCAAACAGCACTCTGGACACTAAGAACAGCTGCTACTATTGAGTGCTTATTGTGTCTGTTACATCTTGTGTTCGCCTTACATGGCGGTGGTTTAGTCACTAAGTCATGTCCGACTCTTTGCAACCCCATGGACTATAGTCCTCCAGGCTGCTCTGTGCATAGAATTCTCCAGGCAAGAATACTGAAGTGGGTTGCCATTTCCTTCTCCAGGCGATCTTCCCGACCCAGGGATTGAACTTGAGTCTCCTGCATTGGCAGGCAGGTTCTTTACCACTGAGCCACCTGGGAAGTCTGCTCCTTACATATGCCATCTTAGTAATTGTCACAACAGTCCTGTGTCACTGGTACCATTACTCTCCCATCTTAGAGATGATGAAGCAGAGGCTGAAAGACAACCTGGTTGCTCTCAGACCTCATAGTTAGGACACGACCGCACTGAGGCTCAGCCCCTGTGTCTAGGCTGAATTCATTCAATTCCCAGCCTCTCAGCTGCAGTGTTCTATATTGCTAGAGCAGAGGCTGCTCCCAAGCCCACAGGGCTTCATGTGGAGGAAAGAGTGTTTCCAAGACCTGGAAGATGCTTTGCTTTTCAGGTAAATCACTTTCTTTCGTGATTCCTTTCTTTCTCTTACCTGGGAACACTGTTCAGCCAAAGCTACTTCTGGGGTGCCTTTGTGTCTTCATGAGTCTTTGTGTCTTCACGGTTTTTATGAGGTAAATGTGGTTGCTTCCAAGATGCCCATGAATGCTACTCTGGTCCTCAACTTTATTTCAGGGCTTCCCGGGGGTGCCAAAAAGGTGAGAGGTTCTTTTAAGAACCTGTCATTGGGGACTCACATTTGTCAGGCTGATTCATTCTTACATTAGCTCTGAGATCAGAAATAAGCATAAGGAATTGTCTGTGAATGCATCAGCAGAACCACACAGACACAGCGAGGTGTGGGGAAAAGAACAGCAATTTGGAATCAGTTAGTTTGTAGTTTTGCAGAGGCAGACAAAAAACAGACACAAAACAAACAAACAAAAAAATCAAAACACACACAAAACAGCAACAACAAAAGACAACCTGCATGACCCTGAGCAGATAAGTCAATAGTCTTCCTTGAGCCTCATCTGAAAAACGCCAACCTCTTCCTACCCTCTTCAGTGTGAGAATGTGCTCCTTGTGAAGAACCTCCTTCAACCCTCTTCAAAAGAAAAAAAAAAAAGAACAAAATTCCAGGTGCAGAACCCGAGTCCTATCTCCAGGATGAAAAATGCCTGGACGCTATCAAATCACCTTGGTGTTTATCCATGCTCAGACAGTAGCGTTGTATGTGGGCTCTTCTACGGGTTTTAGAGGCAGAGCGAGGTCACTGAAGAATGTTCCTTCAGGCAGAAGCAGCACAGAAAGCACCCTGAGTCAAGATAAATAAGAAACCATCTCAATAAATACATTCTTGAATTTAAACACTTGACCGAAAATACAATGTGTAGGTAGCTGTTGATGTGATTCATCATTGAGGCGTGGATTCTGAGCCAGTTTCTTGAGTTCAGACTGTGGTTCTGCCACTTTCTAGCTGTGTGACCTTAAGTGACTTAATTGACATCTCTGTTCTTTTGTTTCACTCTCTGTAAAACAATGATAAGAATAGCACCTACCCCAGAGATCAGGAACTTCCCTGTAGTTTATACAGTAAAGAACCTACATGCAATGCAGGAGACCTTGGTTCGATCCCTGGGTCAGGAAGATCCTCTGGAGAAGGGAATGGCAACCCACTCCAGTATTCTTGCCTGAGGAATCCCATGGACAGAGGAGCCTGGCGGGCTACAGTCCATGGGCTCACAAAGAGTCAGACACGACTGGGCAACTAAACACACACATACCCCAGATTTCCTGTGAGATTGAATAAGTAAATGTATACACAGGTATACAGAGACCTGGACAAGTTAAGCACTATTAAGTGTGGGTTATTTTATTTTATTAAGTGTGGGGTAAGTACTGGTGCTTGATACTGGTTTCTAATAACAGACAAACAAAAAAATAAATAAAAAACAAGAAGGGAAAGAAGACAAACTAAAGTCTCTTCCAGTTAAAAACATCTCACCTGGGGGAAAATTCCAGTCCATGAGAAAAACACTGTCACTTAAATATCCAGGGAATAGTATTCTCTAGGAAAAGCAAAATGTGCCTAGGAAAAGTGGCTCCTAGGGTGAAGGAGGTGTGTGGAGGTGGCAATTGGCTAGGGCTGGATGTGGATGAAAGCTCCGCTCCTCGGCTCTCCATCTCATCTCCGGGAGCAGGAGGAATGTTAAGTGCATGCTGCACTGTCGTTAATTAATTTCTCAAGGGCTGCTGTAATCAGGATGCTCATTAGTGGTTTGAGCCTGGATTTCACTTAGAGAATGAGTAGCAAATGTAAATGCAGTGCACTTAGGAGCCTTAAAAACCATTCAGTGCTGTAGTAGGAGGAGAGACACCCTGGTATGTCTCAAAGGAAAAGAGAAAACCCACGAGGGCTTCTTTAATCACATGAAAGATGAGCAATTCTAACTAGACAGCAGCAGAGGCTCCCTGTGGCTTTTCAAATATTATCATTTGGAGCCTGCTGTCCCTCTGCTCTGTATGGTGTTTGAAGATGCCATGCTCCATTCACATTTATATTCCTCCCAGCAGGGAGCCTGATCCTGATAGGCAGGTACCGGGGGTCCAGGACTGGGCGTGCACATGTGCTAAGTCGCTTAGTCATGTCCGACTCTTTGTAACCCCGTGAACTGTAGCCTGCCAGGCTCCTCTGTCCATGGGATTCTTCAGGCAGGAATATTGGAGTGGGTTGCCATGCCTTCCTTCAGGGGACCTTCCCAACCCAGGGATGGAACCCATGTTTCTTACATCTCCTGCACTGGCAGGTGGGTTCTTTACCACTAGTGCCACCTGCCAGTGTAAAGGGGTGGCCCTGAGCTCACCAGGATGTGCAAGAGGAATCAGGCCCCCCTACCAGAGGCTTGTCTGCTGGGCCAGGTTGGGGGCACAGGCTGGTGGTTTCTATAAATCTTCAAGGCTAACCTCGGATTACCGGCATTCTTCCTCACTCTGATCTTGACCTCCTCTGAGGAAGTGCTCAAAACCACACCAATTTCTTCTCTGTGAAGTCAGCATGTTTTGGAGGACCCTTTCATAGACCTGGACCCCTTCCTCTGTTAGTCCTGTTACATGGTCATAGAAAGGGTTTAGCACAATGCTTCGCTGTTCGCAATCCCTCTGTGTTTACTGTTCTTGCTCTGTTATTGTTAGCCACTGGCAGAGTGGCCACAGGATCTGGGGTCTGTCACTCCAGGGTTCCTCACTGGGCTTTCTGACCACAATCACTGTACAAGTCATCACATAACCAGTCACAGCATTTGGACTATGACTCAAACTTTCATCCGTCTAATTTCCTCATCTTTATCTTTGATCCTCTTAGGTCAGTTCAACACCTACTCTCATTTTTACCCTCCCCTAATGTAGAGGGCCAGAGAAGGCAATGGCACCCCACTCCAGTACTCTCGCTTGGAGAATCCCATGGGTGGAGGAGCCTGGTAGGCTGCAGTCCATGGGGTCACCAAGAGTTGGACACAACTGAATGACTTCACTTTCACTTTTCACTTTCATGCATTGAAGAAGGAAATGGCAACCCACTCCAGTGTTCTTGCCTGGAGAATCCCAGGGACGGTGGAGCCTGGTGGGCTGCCGTCTACGGGGTCATACAGAGTCGGACGCGACTGAAGTGACTTAGCAGTAGCAGTAGCAATGTAGAGGGCAGAGGGCTGGGCCAAGGTCTACACCCTCCCTTTAGAGTAGGACATGCCTCCAGGGGAGATGGTGATCAGCCCACAGAGAGCAGAGGATCCCCGGAAAGAAAAGGAACACCAAGGAATCCGAGCACACTTCTCCTCCCCAGGGGAAGGAACCATTCAGCCACCTAACACGTGCACTGCCCCATTTCACCCTAGCCCTGCCTCGCTCGAGGGCCTTGATGTATGTTTTGCACATGTGTCTCCAGCCTTTCCTTGTTCAGTTCAGTTCAACAAGCATCTATTGAGCAGCTATTGTGGGGCAAGCTCGATGACAAGTACTGGGGAATATAAAATGAATGAGCCTCTACTCTAAGGGATTAAGTCACATCTGGAAACACAACTCCAATAAATGGGGGAACAGAGAAAAGTATGTCACCCAGCATAGGCTCCCCAGAGGGATGTGACCTAGCCTCGGTTGTCAAGGATACATGGCAGGGCCCGAGTACTGGGGAGTTGGTGGGCATTCCAGAACCAGGCAGAAAACATGCTGGCATTTACTTTCAAGGAGCACACAGTGTGCACCACCTAGTAGGTGCCCAGCACGCCCATCAAGAGGCTGATGGGTGCAAGCTGAAAGATGCTGCCAGGTGTGGACTCTAGGCTGTCCTGGGAGATGGCACTAAAGAGGACATGAAACCCTGAACCTGAGCAGGACGTTGAAAGCCAAGCCCTTATCTGTAAGACATTATCCCACAAGAGTTTGAAGCAAAAGGGCTGACATGGTCGGTATAACATTTTACTTGCTCAGTATTCCACTACTCCAGGGGAAGTCCCCTGAGAACACTGAAGAGGAAAGCTTTAAAGATCACAGTTTTATAAGTTATGACCAACCTAAAGAGCATATTAAAAAGCAGAGACATTACTTTGCCAACAAAGGTCCCTCTAGCCAAGGCTATGGTTTTTCCAGTGGTCATGTATGGATGTGAGAGTTGGACTGTGAAGAAAGCTGAGTGCCAAAGAATTGATGCTTTTAAACTGTGGTGTTGGAGAAGACTCTTGAGAGTCCCTTGGACTGCAAGGAGATCCAACCAGTTCATTCTGAAGGAGATCAGTCCTGGGTGTTCATTGGAAGGACTGATGCTAAAGCTGAAAATCCAGTACTTTGGCCACCTCATGTGAAGAGTTGACTCATTGGAAAAGACCTTGATGCTAGGAGGGATTGGGGGCAGGAGGAGAAGGGGATGACAGAGGATGAGATGGCTGGATGGCATCACGGACTCAATGGACGTGAGTCTGAGTGAACTCTGGGAGTTGGTGATGGACAGGGAGGCCTGGAGTGTTGCGATTCATGGGGTCGCAGAGAGTCAGACACAGAACAACTGAACTGAACCGAACTGAACTGAATGAAAGGAGAGAGCTTCCCTGGTGGCTCAACAGTAAAGAATCTGCCTGCAATGCAGGAGACACCAGAGACATGAGTTCAATCCCTAAGTGGAGAAGATTCCCTGGAGAAGGGAATGGCAACCCACTCCAGTATTCTTGCTTGGAGAATTCCGTGGACAGAGGAGCCTGGTGGGCTACAGTCCATGGGTCGCAAAGAGTCGGACACGACTGAAGCAACTGAGCATGCATGCACACATTGTAGGGAGATGTTCCCCAGCCCTAAGAGACCAAGCTGCTCCTTTGTTAAACAATTTGATAGCTGGATATCTAATCTTGAGATGTTTAGCTGAAAGTTTATAGGTCGAAACTTTCAGTCTCTACCTTAGTTCCTAAACTGAAAATAGACCTTTTGACTTCTATTGAAATACTTTCTCCTCCATAAAGCTGTCCTATTAATCAAGGTTTGTTCCTGTTTCCTGCTCTTAACCCCTATGATTCAGTGTCACAGGGCTATTTGTACATTTATGGGTCTATATCACAATATTACAGCCTGGACCTGGATGAACTTCTCCAATGCAACATGCTACAGCATAAAGAACTTAATTCCAGGCTTTGACACAAATCAGGCCGTGGCTGAAATTCAAAGGAGTGGTATTTATTGCAGTACTAGTTAAACCTGAATCATGCCTCACTCTTTAAGATTTTTGTTACGTTTTAGTGATTTTTCTGAAGATTAAATAAAATAATGAGTAAAGAGCTTACAAATGCTTTACTATAGTAAAACCTCAAGAATGCTGCCTGTATTCATTTTTATTCACACAGGTATTTCTGCTAAAGATTCAGAGTCATTTGCCTCAAAAGGTTGAAATTTATCTACTGTGAGAAATGAGTTTGGCATTTTTAAAAAATGTTTGATTACTTTGGCCTCATTTAACTTCTGTTTTGTTTTTAATGTTTTGTATTCAGGTCTTGGGTCCCTGATCAGACTATAAGGAATTTGACGGCAGAGATCTTATTGGACTTCTGTTTTTATATCCCTCACAGAACTTAGTACATTTGGTGTGTATAATAGACGCTCAAAAGACACATGTAGAAGGACTAGATGCATACAGGGATCTATCAATGAATATTAGAGTGTTCATCATCACAAAACTTGGCAAGTCATTATCTGCTCCACAACCCTTTATTTTGCCATTACTCCTCAGCTCAGAAAAATGAGTAAAATGAGGGTCCTGAGGTGGAGTAAAGAACCCCAAATACTATTAATAGAAACCATGCCAGCTGCCTGATTTGCATAACTTGTCTCATCCTGAGTCTCCAACCCAGCAGAATTGATGACCTTCTCTGCCCTCTAGCTCCCCAAGTCATAAAGAACTTTTCTGCCAATGCAGGAGATATAAGAGACATGAATTCTATTTCTGGGCCGGGAAGATCCCCTGGAGGAGGGCATGGCAACCCACTCCAGTATTCTTGCCTGGGAAATTCTATGGACGGAGGAACCTGGCGGGCTACAGTCCATGGGGTCTCAAAGAGTTGGACATGACTGAAGCAACTGAGCATACACACAGTCTGCCCTCTAGGCTCCAGGGAACCAGCTCCTCAGGCTGTTTCTTGTGCTAAGATGCAAATGACTTCTTCAGAGTTCCACAGCGGTATTAGAGAGGCGGCTCCCTCCTAGCTCACCTGCAGCAAGTTGGGGCAAACTGGGTTGGCTCCATCATCCCTTTCAAATAATAGGCCATTCAGTCTTAGGGAGAGAAATGACTCAGCAACCCCAGGGCTATCCTGGTGGCTGAAGCAGCTGCCAACCAGGGAGCCCATTTCAAACACCTAATTAGTATGAGAACCACAAGCGGATCTGGGCAGACTCAGGCACCTCTCTGCATACACATGTGCAGGGAAAGTGAAGTCGTTTCACTTTCCGGGGCGTTGTTCCATTCCAGGGAACAAGATTCATTTGTCTCAGAACTTGGCTTTCCTTGACTTGCCAGATGAAAAATGATGTGAAGTTCCTGAAATCATCTGCTAAGGGAAATGAATCCAAGCTCAGTAGAATTTTGTTGCTTTTCCAAAGCACATCCATCACACTGTCATATAAGCAAAATAGAACCTTACTACCAGGTAAAGACAGTAATTATTTCAATCAGCAATGGTATTAGATGTAGAATGTAATGAAGAATAAAGATGCTGGACCCAGCCCAATCATTCAGCACCCATGCTTCTTTTTGCTGTTCTGGCTAAAACAGCAGATAACCACAGAGTGAACTCAGCTGAGGGATGGATGATGGAGGCTTTCCCCTTAGTGGACTGAATCACAGTTCATCCTTCGCGCCTGATAAGAGGCAGCATGATGCCGGAGGTCACTTGGCCATGGGATGCCAACAAGTGCTTGGGCCACCCTCAGTCCTTGCAGAAAATGAAAAACTACAAGGTTGTATGGCAGTTAGGGAAGCAATACTTTTAAAGATATTTTCAGCTGTATTGCTGAAATGAAATAAAGAACTCTCTTATGGGACAGCTGTATATCTAATCTTGAGATACTTGGTCTGGAGTATTTTTATTCCACATCTTCTTAGAATCATTCTTTTGATTTTAAATACATGTATTCTGGAATGGGAGGAAGGAAAAGAGGAGAGGCGGAAGATAGAGAAAGGGCCATCTTGTTCTGGAAAGACTTTGACTAAATGGCGTTAATACGGCAGAAAAGATTGAGACAGCTGATAATCTTTTTTGCAAATGTAGCATATTTGAAGTTTCTGCTTTGATTAGTGCCTCTCTGTGTTAGCTGAAAAAGTCTATCACTTAAGCCAAAACTGACAGTTCTTCAAGGAGTAATTGACAAATCCGTGATCAGAGTGGGAGATTTAATGCTTTTTTCTTAGTAATTGAGAGATCAAACAACCAAAAATATTCAGTTAAGTTATAAAGATTTTGAACAACAGGATTAACAAGTTTGACATAAAGGACTTCAGAGCATGGCACTCAACCACTGGATTGTATATACTCTTTCCAAAATCACATATTACATTTACAAAAACCGATGATGAATTAAGCCTCGAAGTAAATCTCAACAAATTTCAAAGAATCAGTTTTATAAGATTATACCATCATTAAGTTAGAAATCAGAAAACAAATTACAACTTAAAACCTCTATACATTTAGACATTTAAAAGCACATTACTTAAAAATCTAAAGGGAGAAAGCAGATTGCAGTTGCACAGCCTGGGAGGAGAGAGGACTGAGGAGTGGCTGCTTAATGGGGATGAGGTTTTCTTTGAATATGCATTGGAACTAGACTGACTAGGGTTTGCACAACACTGTCAATGTACCAAATCGTACACTTCAACATGGCAACATTATGTGTATTTCCACCTCAGTAAAGATGTGTTCATTACCTCTGTTTAAATCCTAAATCTGTGAGTACATAGGTGTGTACAATTCCTGAAACTTTTTCAAGTTATTATATGTGCACTTTTCTGTGTAATATGAATATACATTTACATCTTCTGCATTATGCTTCAAGAAAGAGTTTTTAAAAAGCAAAAGCACATTACATAATAACTCGGGAGTCAATAAGAAATTGTAAAACATAAAGAGAAAGAATCACGTGACACCGCGCTCAACACTTACAGTATGCAGTGAGTTCACTCAGATCACGGAGAAGCAACTGTGACGGAGGAGAATAACGGGTTCCCCAACACAAAAGAAAGGAGGTAGCTTTAAAAGTTTATTAGGTTAAAAAAAAAAGAGAAAAGGTTAGAATTAATAAGCTAAGCATCAACCATATGAAGGGAGAAACGAAACAACACAATATTTCCAAAGAAAGTAAGAAGGAAACAACCTTAATCGAAATAAACAGATAACAGTTACAATAAAGATGATCCACAAAGCCAAAGACTGGCTCTTTGAAGAGACTAAACCCTGGAAAGACTGACAAAGGAAATTTAAATATATATACATAGAAAAAGAGAAGGTGCAAATAATATTAGGAATGAAAAAGGAGAATACAGAAAGATCAAAAGGATAATAGAAATATAAGATGGAAAAACCTTAAGCTGGTAAGCTTGAAAATGTGCATTTTAAATGGAAAAAAATCTTATAAAGATATCTTATCAATGTTGACTTAATAAGAACTAGAAAACAAAATCAGTAGTAAAATATCTTCCCATAAAAGAAATCCTAGTCTTCCAGAATTTCATTTGTGAGTTCTAGGAGACAGTTTAAATATGATCTCAGATTATGGTCAGTATGTTAAATAAGCAGGATGCATGGGATGTAATTGAGGAAGTGATCACATTGTTGCCTCATATGGTCCCTTTGGGCTTTCCAGGTGGTTCAGTGGTAAAGAATCTGCCTGCCAATGCAGGAGATGTGGTTCGATTTCTGGGTCAGGAAGATCCCCTGGAGGAGGACATAGCAACTCACCAGTATTCTTGCCTGGAGAATCCCAAGGACGGAAGAGCCTGGTGGAGTCCACGGGGTCACACAGTTGGTTGCGACTGAGCATGGTCCTTTTAAATCTTCTCCCTCTGCCATTGGCCCAGACTTTTATGATTATTATTGAATAAAAAAAAAGCTTATGTTTACTTTTAGACATAAACTCTAACCCAAGTTAGTAACTTAAAATGTCCCGTACAATATCATAAGCTATGCTTTCAATTTAAAAGACTTCATTCCACCTTCTTTTCCCCCAGTGAGAGGCTGTGGCCGGCTGACCACCCATTTTGGGGACAGCAGATGGAATCAGGTTCTTCATTTTTTCTCTTCTACCTTCTCCCTCTCTGATCAATCAGGGTCCAATGAAGAAGAGAGAAGACACATCAGTTATTTGAGAAAGAATTTAATATAAAGAATTATCAACTAAATGTAAAGTTACTAACCATGTAACTGAAGAGAAAAGAAAAGAAGAGAAATGAAGAATCCATTTTCTTACCTTCTTGCTGCTAATTTCCTTAGATCTGAATGAATGCATTGCATCCTACAAGTTGCTTATTACTCCTCATTTAATACCAAAAAAAAAAAGAAAAAAAGAAAAAGAGACCAGCATCCACCTCCAGCTTCCCCTGTAATGGAACCTATTCACCTTCCAGCTGACCTGACTCTATTTGAAACAATCTAGGAGGACCCTGTGCCAGCTCTGTGTGTAAGCCGAGGAGAGACTCACACATTCTTTGCTCATTCTAAGGTGTCATAAACATAACAATTTCAAGAAGCAATTACCATCTCCAGGGCTGGAGAAATAAAAGGATGAAGTTAAAAGTCTTAGACAAGGGACTCTGAAGAGCTGAAATTCAGCGTTGTTTCTGATCCTGTCCAGGTTTGGAAGAGGGGAAGAAAAGGAAAGAGCAAGTCCTTACTAAATCAGTACTGTTATTAGAGTATTTGGCTCCCTCTGGCCTGCTGGGTATTTGAAGCTGGTTTTTCTCTGATGGAATGCTTTCCTGTGAAGAATCCATTTTCTTACCTTCTTGCTGCTAATTTCCTTAGATCTGAATGAATGCATTGCATCCTACAAGTTGCTTATTACTCCTCATTTAATACCAAAAAAAAAGAAAAAAAGAAAAAGAGACCAGCATCCACCTCCAGCTTCCCCTGTAATGGAACCTATTCACCTTCCAGCTGACCTGACTCTATTTGAAACAATCTAGGAGGACCCTGTGCCAGCTCTGTGTGTAAGCCAAGGAGAGACTCACACATTCTTTGCTCAGGCAAACCTGGGGGATACAAGCTTATTCAAGCCCAGAAGCACCTTTCTTTTACTCTAGCCAGCCCTGGTCTTGCCCTCTGTGTGTCTGAGCCAGACATGGGTCCACTGGACCTGCTTAGCTGCAGAGGATTCATAGGGAGTTCTCCAAGGGGAACTTGAAGAAGGAGTTGGGAAGGGTTGGGAATCCCTTCTCAACCAGCTCAATTCATATCAGTAACACTTTCCAAAGGAAAAAATTGAAAAATCTTATTGAACAAAATCTCCATCAAACTTCATTCTCTCAAGCCATTTACATGTTCAAGAGAATGAGGAGCTGATGTCAATGAACTAATTCCTGATTACTTCCTTTGAAAAGGCTATCTTGGCCTATCATCCCACTTTGGAAGTTTATATCTTTTGAATCTTAGTGCTTCAATTGAAACTTAATTGCGCATCCTCTTGCATCAATCTTAAATTCTTCCAATTTATCCTGTAAGAAAAGCATAACATTGATCCTAAAATCAAATAAAATATTACTAGAAAGGAAACTTCGGAGAAGGCAATGGCACCCCACTCCAGTACTCTTGCCTGGAAAATCCTATGAAGAAGGAGCCTGGTAGGCTGCAGTCCATGGAGTCACTAAGAGTCAGATACGACTGAGCGACTTCACTTTCACTTTTCACTTTCCTGCTTTGGAAAAGGAAATGGCAACCCACTCCAGTGTTCTTGCCTGAGAATCCCAGGGATGGGGGAGCCTGGTGGGCTGCCGTCTATGGGGTCGCACAGAGTTGGACACGACTGAAGTGACTTAGCAGCAGAAAGGAAACTTTATAGGTCAATCTTACTTATAACCAAAGTAGCAAAAGTAAAGAATTCTCAGTTCAGTTCAGTTCAGTCACTCAATTGTCTCCGACTCTTTGCAACACCTTGGACTGCAGTATGCCAGGCCTCCCTGTCCATCACAACTCCTGGAGTTTACTCAAGCTTATGTCCATCGAGTTGGTGATGCCATCCTACCATCTCATCCTCTGTCGTCCCCTTCTCCTCCCACCTTCAATCTTTCCCAACATCAGGATCTTTTCAAATGAGTCAGCTCTTCACATCAGGTGGCTAAAGTATTGGAATTTCAGCTTCAACATCAGTCCTTCCAATGAATATTCAGGGATAATTTCCTTTAGGATGGACTGGTTGGATCTCCTTGCAGTCCAACGGACTCTCAAGAGTCTTCTCCAGCACCACAGTTCAAAAGCATCAATTCTTCGGTGCTCAGCTTTCTTTATAGTCCTACTCTCACATCCATACATGACTACTGAAAAAAGCACAGCTTTGACTAGAGGTTCCTTTGTTGGCCAAGTAATGTCTCTGCTTTTTAATATGCTGTCTAGGTTGATCATAACTTTGAAATTAAACAATGAATAATGTTTTTAGTATAAATATATTCCAGATACTGCATGGGGTATACTTACACTAAAAATTATTTGTTGTTTATCTGAAATTTAAAATTAATTGTGTGTCCCTTTTCATTTCTTGTTTTCAGCTAAATCTGGCAACCCTACTCACAAGGAGCTTCCATGATATTTATAACATTCTTTTTCTTAAGCTGGGTTGTAGGTTCATAACTGCTCATTTTATTCTTTTAATTTTTAAAAAACAAGCAAATGAACTTTAAAGCAAGCCTAATTATTTATAATTCTACCTGGTGGACTCAACATTTTGCTAAGAAATCAGCAATAAGTGTAGGCTGGGCTGCAGTGCAGATGCTGGTCCTCCCAGATCCCCTTGCGATGCATCAAACTGCTTGTAGCTAGACTTCCTCCTTGATGCTCTCTCTGTGCTTCTGTTGGTCTTTACTGGAGCCCACCCCACAGCTAAATAGCAGCTGTTAGAGTCTTTTCTTGAAGCAAGTGCATAAGCAATGGGTAAAGACTACAAAAAATACTGAGAACCTTAAAACCGGAGTAGAACCTTCCAGCATAGCACAAACAGCAAGGAAGTAGTCTGGGGACTGCCAGGACATAGAGAAGAGATTCCAACCTGATGTGCCTCTAATGAGCCCCACGAGAAGCTCTGTGTATTCCCAGCGCTTAACCCATCAACTGGCATAGAGTTGTTCTCAGTAAACCTTTGCGCGTGGAATGCATAAACACATAACAAATGAAAGAAGCAGCAAAGGGAGGACTGAAGGATCTTACCAGGTCCTTAGAAAGGAGGGATTAAAAAGTCACATCACAATCTGCTGATTCTCTTACATACTGCATTGTGTATGTAAACTGTCTATTGTTCTCAACACAAAATGTGGGTTCATAAAGCCTGCATTAAAAAGAACCTCTGAGTGAAATCCACATATCTATTTCGGTCAAGAATCAGGTGTCCAGAGTGGGCAGAACCAAGGAAGCAGCTTCTAACAGATGCCACTGTAACTGGGCCTGCTTCTGCCGGGGTTTGCTTAGTCACCCTGGCACCATTGTTGATTTAGTTTCCTCCATCAGACCTTGAGGGATGACGACCAAATTTTGACACTTTTCCTTTTGCCATAAGGTTGGTATACCCTGGACTTCTCCATCAATTCTTGCACTTGACCGTTTATCCAATAAGCATTTATAATTCATGTACTGAATTTATAATTCAGGTACTGTGTTAAGCCCTGGAAATTTAGAAGAAGTACTTAATGAGCACTTACTAAGTCAGGCACAGTGAAAAGCAGCTCTTGTGGGCCTGAGAGCCTCCGTTTCTTGCTGGCTGCCAGCTGCCTCAGCTCCTGGCCATGTTGCCCTCTCATAGGGAAGCTCATAACACAGCAGGCTGCTTCCTCAAAACCCGTCAAGGAGAGGGTCTTCTAGCAAGAGAGATGTTATAGTTTATGTAACAAAGTACAGAAGCAACATCCTATCACCTTTGCCATGTTAGTTAAAATGAAGTCACAGATCGGGGGAAGGGGTGACAGAAGGTTGTGAATACAGTGGGTTGGAAGCACAGGAATCACTTTAGAATTTAGCATCTTTGCTTTTCTTCATCTGCCCAAACTAACTGTTCCTCCTATTCATCTCCAGAGAGACCCAGGTTGCTACACGTGGCTGTGCAATATGAAAACCCCCTTGCCCCCCACCCGGATTTGTGTAGCACACAACTTACATAACTGAACACAGCATACATAACCGAACACTTCCATCAAAGTGTTTCCTATTTTTTTTTAACTTTATTTTTTTTATCAAAATAAAGTGGATTTATAAAGTCATGTTGATTTCTGCTGTACAGCAAAGTGATTCAGCTACACATGTATAAACATTATTTTTCAATATTCTTTTCCATCATGGTTTGTCACAGGATATTGACTATAGCTCCCCCTGCTATAGACTAGGAACTTGTTACCTATTCTATGCATTGTTGTTGCTGTTGTTCAGGCACTCAGTTGAATCCAACTCTTTGCAACCCCATAGACTGCAGCCTGCCAGGCTCTTCTGTCCATGGATTTCTCTAGGCAAGAATACTGGAGTGGGTTGCCATTTCCTTCTCCAGGAGATCTTCCTGGATCAGACATTGAACCCCCGTCTCCTGCACTGGCAGGCAGATTCTTTACCACTAAGCCACCAGGGAAGCCCTATTCTACTTATAACAGTTTTCATTTGCTAATCCCACACTCCCACTCTGTCCCTCCCTCATAGTTCCCATCCCTTGAAACCACAAGTCTTTCTACATCATACTGTTTCTAACACTGCATTGTGAGTATCTGTTTACTTTTCTCTCTTCACTGTACTGTACTGTACTCCTTGAAATCAGAGACTACTAGATGCCCCATATGCAAGTGCCAAACAAATATTTGTCAAATAAAATGGAAGATGGCAGAGCAGGGGGCTCATGTAGGGTAGCCTGGGCAAGACTGCTCAGAGAAGGCACCTGGCTGCTCTTCCTTGTCTCTCAGCTACAGCTGGACTCTCAACTTCCTTAAAGAGACTTCTGGACACTCAACTACATTAAAGAGACTTCAGGAACAATTTCTAAGTAGTTAAAATAAAAATCTTGGTATACTGTGCTTTGGTTTCCTACCAAGTAATCTCCATGGAGATAAACACAGAAACATTCCATTGATTCAATCCAGTAAAAACCAGTGTTCTTTTTCTCTCATGGAGTAGGAAACGGCAACCCACTCCAGTATGCTTACGTGGAGAATTCCATGGACAGAGGGCCTGGCGGGCTACAGTCGCAAAGAGTCAGACACAACTAAGTGGCTAACACTTTATTAACAAGGTACTGTAGTGGGAAGTAGCAAGTGGAACGCCTATTTTTCCAGACCTGGCAAATCGAGCCCAGAGTGGAGAAAGAGCACTGAGCTCTGGACAGTCCAAGGTGGGAAGGCATGTAACTCTGGGGCCGCATCTCTGCCAATCCAGCCTCAAGCTCCCCACTCACCTCGCTTCTCTCACTGTTCCATTCCCAGCCCTGGAGCACACTGAGAGCTTTAAAATAAATAGAGATGCACATAGAGCTAACGATAGTCTTACAATGGTTACACATTTTAAGATCATTATCAATTCTCTTTTCAGGTTTTTCTTCACATAAAATCATTTCTGTTTCCTTAGAGTTTTTTTTTTTTTTTTAATAGTTGCCATGATGCATCTTTAAGTCTTTTGCTGTGGTTCTTCAAAGAAATGACATTGGTAAAGTTAAGACTAATATTCTATATCCCAGGTCATGGCAGCATCTGCCCAGGGTTCTCTCACCGGGACTCGACCAATGGGCCAACAAAATTGGAAAATTTTAGGGCCAGCAATCACACACAAGAAACCAATGATAAGGGCAGCAGTGATGGGAATTAAAGGACTAAGCCAGAAAGGGTCATTCTGTGGCTTTCTCTGTAGGGACAGAGTTTGTTGTTGTTTGGTTGCTAAATCACATCCGACTCTTGGTGACCCCATGGACAGCCGCCTACCAGGCTTCCCTGCCCTTCACTATCTCCTGGAGTTTGCACAAACTCATGTTCATTGAGTCAGTGATGCCATCTAATCATCACTGACTCAGTGGACATGAGTTTGAGGGACAGAGTTGGTTCCTCTTAACAGAAAATCACACACTAGACTGAATGCCATCCTCACAATGCTGTCCTGGGAAGGAGAGGCAGGGATGAGCTGAGCTGAGCTTCAACGAAGCTCATGTTATCTGTTCAGTCACTAGAGGCCTTTGGACCTGACTTTCTTCCGCCTTCGGAGAAACGCTTTGAATCAGAACAGAGGCCTCCACCAGCAAAGCTCACGGCTGTCTGCTGCTCCCCAGATCACTTTCAGATCTGGGGATCAGTCCAGATACTGACCACCTCCTAGGGCCCTGCTCCTGAAGGATGGCATAGTTAGAAAGTTTTTTTCATGTTGCTTCTATTAAATGTGAGCTTTTTGATGCCCTCAAGCGGTTTTGAGGTAGTAAAAATGACTCAGAGGTTAACGTTGCTTTTAAAAATTAACATTCAATTTATTTAAAGTTACAGATTTCAAAAACTAGTTTTTTCTGAAGCTTTTAAGTTCTGCATCAAATGTTATTGTTCACTGTAATAATATATATATCCTGTCATATTTTTTAAAACTATGTCAAAGGCCTTTGGATAATATATGATCCTATTTCTAAGCTTAGCTAAATTAACACCTTTAAGAATTTTAAATTGCATTTATAAATCACTGTATTCTATTTCTTTCTTTATTATTTCCATGCTTTGATTGAACTAACACAATTTTCCTGAGTACTCAAATAACAAGTGTGTGTTTAGTCACTAAGCTGTGTCTGACTCTTTGTAACCCCATGGACTGTAGCTTGTCAGGCTCTTCTGTCAATAGGGATTCTCCAGCAAGAATATTGGATGGGTTGCCATGCCCTCTTCCAGGGGATCTTCCCAACCCAAGGATTGAACCCAGGTCTACTGCATTGCAAGCAAATTCTTTACCATCTGAGCCACTGCTCATAATTCAAACTTATAAATATGGTCAATCTTAACTTCTTTTAAATGTTTCAATGTTGTATATAAATTTAGTAAAATTATAACAAAACTGAAAGCAATTATTCACATATTATAAGTTGGAGTTGAAAATCTGTTAATTTTAATATTAGGCCAAATTGTGTTAAACATTACAGGCACATGAAATAACAAATATATGCTTCTCCTTCACACAAAATATTATTATACAGCAGGCTGATTTCCTTAATCACATACATACATAAATCTAAGCCAGACTGGGATGGAGTGATGTTTAAGCTCTGTATCACAATCTTAGCGCTGCTGTTACAGACTTGTCACAAGCTGAGTGGCTTAAAACAACAGACGGTTTATTCTCTCCCAGGTCTGGAAGCTCAAAGTCTGCAATCAAGATGTCAGCGGGACCCTGCTCTCTCTGGAGGCTGCAGAGGAGCCTCTTTCCATATCTTCTGCACTTTGGTGACCCCAGGCTTCCGTGGTTTCCTTGGCTTGTGGTCACATCACTCCATTGTGGGCCTCCATCTTCACAGCACCTTCTCTGTGTGTCTCCTCTGCTCTGTTTCTTTAAAAAAAAAAAAAAACTTACTAGTTATACCTATTTACTTATTTTTGGCCACACTGGTCTTCTTTGCCACACGCAGGCTTTCTCTGTTTGCAGCGAGGGGACTACTCTTTGTGGTGTGCAGGCTTCTCTTGTGGCAAAAAATGGGCTCTTTGTGGCACATGGGCATAGTTGTTCCACGGCATGTGGGATCTTCCCAGACCAGGAATCTTCCCTATCCCCTTCACTGACAGGTGGATTTTTAACCAATGGACCACCAAGGAACTCCTCCTCTTCTGTCTAAGGACTCTTGCCTTGGATTTAGGGCCTACTCTGGTAATCCAGCCAGGATGATCTCATTTCAAGACCTTAATCTTATTATGTCTGCAAAGAGCCTTTTCTCATATAAGGTTCCAGGGATTTGGACATGAGGACATGTCTTTCTGGGGGTCACCATTCAATCCACTATCCCTACAAAGTGGCTGTCATTCCAGTGAATTATGGTAATGCTCAGAGGTGGTAACTGGGTGCCCTTCTGGTGGCAACACTGCTGGGACATACTAGTGCTATTTATAGCATAGCTACCAATGCCCTTCAGGTGAGCTTGTTTCGTAGTCCAGCCTTGAATTTATATTCTATTTTATTGACTGTCTTTAACTCCTCATGGAATTTGGCACCAACTCTCCTCTTACTTGGACTGCACATTTCACTTGAATTAAGCTTTGTGTTTATTAACACAACATATAAAAATATTTTTTCTGCTTATCTCTAAAGACATATGAACTTGAGAAGCCTAGATCCATGTCTTTTCAATCTGTTAGGCTCATTAACTCTCAGGGTTAGAGATTCAGTGGAACCCAATTGAAGTCTGTCATTCTTGCTATGGTTTTGCCTGACTAGTTGGTCACACTCTTAAGGTTTTTCCACCGCCAGTTTCAAACAATTGTGTAGGACTCTTAGGACTTTGAACAAATCATTGAGCAATGACTCTCAAAGAACCAATACTGATAGTAGGTTCTTACCTAAAGGAGGTAGATTTGTAGAGTGGTTAAGAAACTATTCTATACGTGTAAGCTGTATGACTTGAGAAAATTACCTAGTCTTTCTGAGATGGTGGACCCCTGTCTATAAAGTGGAAGCAACATCATTTCAAGTTACTTCATTACTTCAAGCAAGGGTTAAAAGAGGAATGCCTGTACAGTACTTCTCACAATGCAAAAAGCATTTTTTTTTAAAGTATTAGTGTTTAGAACATTAGAATTTATACATCTAGCAGCTGTTCAGAAGAGTGTTCCTGCGTTCCTTTAGGGACTATTGAACACAAATTTGGTAGATAGAGGACTATAGTCCTTAAAAGGAGGTTTTCTTCTCCATAAAATGCATCCATTCTTTTGATTTATATTCAAATATTTATTGAGCATCAACTATTTCCCAGCCACTGTTCTATGTTTGGGATGGATCACTGAACAAAACAAGCACCAATCTCTGCCTTATGGAGCTTAAGTTCTAGTGGAAGGAGCCTTATCAAAGGGAAAAGTATGACCCAATAAATGGAGCAGGGGAAGGAGGAAAGGCAGTGCCAAGAAGTCAGACCCCATAATGAAGGAGACATTTGAGTAAGGACTTGAAGGAGGTGAGGGGTATGCAGATAGATGGAGATACAGCATTTCAGGCAATTCAGGAACCAACAGTGAAAAGGCCCTGAGGTGGTAGCATTCCTGACATGTTCAAGGACAAGCAAGAGGTGCTGTAACTGGAGTGGTGTGAGCAAGAAGGAGAGTAGAAGGGAAAGAGGTAGAGAGGTAACAAGGCTAGATCTTGAATGTCATTAGCATCCCTTTAATAAGATGGGAGATCACTGCAAGATTAAGAGTAGAGGGATGACATGATTTAACTTGAATTTGAAAAGGATCACTTTGGATACTGTGTGGATAATAGATGGTTGGAAGAGAAGGGTAAAAGCAGGGAGACCAGTCAGAGGGTATACAGGAAACTAGGCAAGAGACAAAGGTAGCTCAGACCAGGAGGTAGCATGGAAACTGGTGAAAAGTGGGCAGATTCTGCTTTCATGATAAAAAAAAGCTAAGGCAATTTGTTGACATACTGGCTGTGGGATCTTTGAGGAAAGGTAAAGGAAGGCACTAAGACTGTTGGCCTGAGCAACCTGAAGAATCGTGTTACCATCAGTGGAGATGTGGAGGACTGTGAGGAGGTCAGGTTTCAGGGGCCAGTGAATGACAAGATGGGCTTCCCTGGTGGCTCAGTGGTAAAGAATCTCCCTGCCAATACAGGAGACAGGGTTCAATCCTTGGGTCAAGAAGATTCCCTGGAGGAGGAAATAGCAACCTACTCCAGTACCCTAGCCTGGAAAATACCACGGACAGAGGAACCTGGTGGACTACAGCCCATAGGTCACAAAGAGTTCGACACGACTGAGCATGCATGCATGAATAACTACACATTCAAGGAGGAACTTTGTTTCTTTTTCTCCTCCCAATTTAAAAAATTGAAGCATAGTTGATTTAAAATGTTGTACTAGTTTCAAGTGTACAGCAAAGTGATTCAGTTATATATAATATAACTGAATATATAATAATATATATTAATATATATATTAATATATATTCTTTTTCAGATTCTTTTCTATTATGGGTTATTACAAGATATTGTTCTGTTGATGGGCAGGGCTATGTTCCCTCCCTGTTGCTTGACCTGAGGCCAAACTATGGTGGAGGTGATGAAGATAATGGCGACCTCCTTCAAAAGGTTCCATGCAAGCACTGCTGCAGTCAGTGCCCCCAACCCTGCATCAGGCCACTGCCAACTCACGCCTCTGCTGGAGACTCCTGGACACTCACAGGCATGTCTGAGTCAAGCTCTTGTGGAGTCACTGTTCCTTTCTCCGGGTCCTAGTGTGCACAAGATTTGGTTTGTGCCCTCCAAGAGTCTGTTTCCCCATTCCTGTGTAAGTTCTGGCAGTTCTATGGTAGGGTTAATGGCAACCTCCTTCAAGAAGCCTTATGCCATACCCAGGTCTGCTGTACTCACAGCCCCTGCCCCTGAGGCAGGCCACTACTGACCTGTACCTCCACAGGAGATACTCAGACAGATTTCTGGCTCAGTCTCTGTGGGTTGGACCATTCAATAGCACAGTAATCTAAGTCTATGCCCTAACCAATAATGCTGAAGAAGCTGAATTTGAATGGTTCTATGAAGACCTACAAGACCTTCTAGAACTAACACCCCCAAAAGATGTCCTTTTCATTCTAGGGGACTGGAATGCAAAAGTAGGAAGTCAAGAAACACCTGGAGTAACAGGCAAATTTGGCCTTGGAGTACAGAATGAAGCAGGGCAAACGCTAATAGAGTTTTGCCAAGAGAACATACTGGCCATAGCAAATACCCTCTTCCAACAACACAAGAGAAGACTCTAACATGGACATCACCAGATGGTCAACACCAAAATCAGATTGATTATATTCTTTCAGCCAAAAATGGAGAAGGTATATACAGTCAGCAAAAACAAGACTGGGAGCTGACTGAGGCTCAGATCATGAACTCCTTATTGCCAAATTCAGATTGAAATTGAAGAAAGTAGGGAAAACCACTAGACCATACAGGTATGACCTAAATCAAATCTCTTAGAATTATACAGTGGAAGTGACAAATAGATTCAGAGGATTAGATCTGATAGACAGAGTGCCTGATGAACTACGGACAGAGGTTCGTGACATTGTACAGGAGACAGGAATCAAGACCATCCCCAAGAGAAAGAAATGTAAAAAGGCAAAATGGTTGTCTGAGGAGGCCTTACAAATAGCTGTGAAAAGAAGAGAAGCGAAAGGCAAAGGAGAAAAGGAAAGATATACGCATCTGAATGCAGAGTTCCAAAGAATAGCATGGAGAGAAAGCTTTCCTCAGCAATCAATGCAAAGAAATAGAGGAAAACAACAGAATGGGAGAGACTAAAGATCTCTTCAAGGAAATCAGAGATACCAAGGGAACATTTCATGCTAAGATGAACACAATAAAGGACAGAAATGGTATGGACCTAACAGAAGCAGAAGATATTAAGAAGAGGTGGCAAGTATATACAGAACTATACAAGAAAGATTTCCATGACCCAGATAACCACGATGATGTGATCATTCACCTAGAATGGGAAGTCAAGTGGGCCTTAGGAAGCATCACTATGAACAAAGCTAGTGGAGGTGATAGAATTCCAGTTGAACTATTTCAAATCCTAAAACATGATGCTGTAAAAGTGGTGCACTCAATATGCCAGAAAATTTGGAAAACTCAGCAGTGGCCACAGGACTGGAAAAGGTCGGTTTTCATGCCAATCCCAAAGAAAGGCAACGCCAAAGAATGCTCAAACTACTGCACAATTACACTCATTCACACAGTAGCAAAATAATATTCAAAATTCTCCAAGCCAGGCTTCAACAGTATGTGACTGTGAAATTTCAGATGTTCAAGCTGGACTTAGAAAAGACAGAGGAACCAGAGATCAAATTGCCAACATCCACTGGATCATCCAAAAAGCAAGAGAATTCCAGAAAAACATCTACTTCTGCTTTATTGACTATGTCAAAGCCTTTGACTGTGTGAATCACAACAAAGTGTGGAAAATTCTGAGAGATGGGAATGCCAGACCACCTGACCTGCTTCCTGAGAAATCTGTATGCAGGTCAGGAAGCAACTTCAAGTTAGAACTGGACATGGAACAACAGACTGGTTCCAAATCGGGAAAGGAGTACGTCAAGGCTATATATTGTCATCCTGCTTATTTAACTTACATGCAGAGTACATGATGAGAAATGCTGGGCTGGATGACACCACCCTTATGGCAGAAAGCAAAGAAGAAGTAAAGAGCCTTTTGATGAAAGTGAAAGAGGAGAGTGCAAAAGTTGGCTTACAACTCAATATTCAGAAAACTAAGATTATGGCATCTGGTCCCATCACTTCATGGGAAATAGATGAGGAAACCATGGAAACAGTGAAAAACTTTATTTGCTTGGGCTTCAAAATCACTGCAGACGGTGACTGCAGCCATGAAATTAAAAGATGTTTGCTCCTTGGAAGAAAAGCTATACCAACTTATACAGCATATTAAAAAGCAGAGACATCACTTTGCCAACAAAGGTCCATCTAGTGAAAGCTATGGTTTTTCCAGTGATCATGTATGGATGTGAGAGTTGGATCATAAAGAAAGCTGAGAGCTGAAGAATTGATGCTTTTGCACTGTGATGTTGAAGAAGACTCTTGAGAGTCCCTTGGATTGCAAGGAGATCCAACCAGTCCATCCTAAAGGAAATCAGTCCTGAATATTCAGCATCAGTAATGCTGAAACTGAAACTCCAATACTTTGGCCACCTGATGCGAAGAAACGACTCATAGGAAAAGACCGGATGCTGGTAAAGATTGAAGGCTGGAGGAGAAGAGGATGACAGAGGATGAGATGGTTGGATGGCATCCCGATGCAAGGGACATGAGTTTGAGTAAGCTCTGGGAATTGGTGATGAACAGGGAAGCCTGGTGTGTTGCAATCCATGGGGTTGCAAAGAGTTGGACATGACTGAGTGACTGAACTGAACAAGATATTAAGTATAGTTCCTCCTGCTATACAATAGGTCTTTGTTGTTTATCTATGTTATATATAGCAGTGTTTGTGTGCCCTAATTTAGCTCTCCCTTAAGGGGGGAATTTCTGTGTGTTTAAAGTTTGAGAGAGAAACAGAGTGGTCTTGGCTATAGATAAAAATTTCAGAGCTGTCAGCATATATATACTTAGAGCCACATGACTAGATGAGATGACCAAGATAGTGGAGGTGAACAGAAAAGAGGACTGGACTGATAGCAGAGTCCAGCAGCACTGAGATGCCAGCAAAAGAGACTGCGAAGGGGCAACTGAGAAATGTGTGTCCTGGAAGCAAGGGGCCGATCCTCAATGGCACTAGCATCTGTTTTTAACTGGAAATGTCTCCCACACGAAGTCAGTGAGCCCCTTAACAGTCCAGCTTATTTATATCTGTTGTAGCCCTCTCAGTTTCCCCTAACTCTTCCTCTCTAGCTAAACATGTTTTGACTTTCTGCATAGACTTCGGTAGTGGAACTCAAATGGATTTTAAGTGTTAAGACGTAATAAAGGAAATAAAAATCAAGAAATACACCTTGGAATAGCAATAATAATTTTTAAAGTAGCCTTATAAAACTCATTCATATAACCTACATAAAATGTGCACGTTAGCATGCAAATACTCTTGCAGTCATTGGTTCTTAGGAAAATTCCAGTTGGTTCCATAACAACAGTGAATTTTATGCCATAGTCAATAAATTTTGCAAAGGCTGTGCATCTTGGACAGTGTGGGCAACCGCTGATTTTAGCCCCTTTCTTGCTCCATGAATATCTACTCGAAGAGGCTTAGTCACTAATGTAAGCTCTTTATGAGCTTAGAGTCAATCTCATTTTCCTTGGTATTTATTTCACAATGCTTTGTATAGGTACTCTAAAGTATGCTCAGAAAATGAATGACTAGTGAGTGCATGATGCATTAATGAATGACTTGAAATAAAAACACTTTCTTGTCAGAAACTGGAAGTCTGATAAGCATAACAAGTATTTAATCATTGTATTTTATGCTGAATTTATTGCATACTTTAATTTGGGACCATTTATACTTTTTTTTCCTATAATGTAAAACCTCAGAAGTGTAGATTTTCCATCATAGGGCAGGTAAAACACTTTCAACCTTATTTGAACCACGTGTATTTCCAAAAGTAATAACTAGACAAAGAGAGAAAAAAATTCAGCTTTGTAATCACCATTGCTATTGAAGACAGGCTATTTTATTTTTCATTTCTGTTTCTTTCTTTTTTTTTAATTTGCTAGCACTTCAGGAATTATGGTTTTCCATAGCCTCAAAGTAAAAAAAAAAAAAATCTCTGTGAGAAGGCAAGCAAAGCAATGTCATGACTGAGCATAAACACAGGTGCCTATGAGAAGCTGCATTACGGGCAAAAGGGGCATAAAACAGAGTTCTTTTGCAAACCAATCAAAGGGACCATTTCCAGGAGCAGCCATCTTATTAGATGCATAATCAACAGTTTATCTATAGGGCCTCTTTCTGTGGCGGAAGTGGGGGAGATAAAAAGTTTTTTTGTCAGCATGTTCTAGTTTTTCATATGATACTTTGCTGTCTCCAGAATTTTTTTTTTTTCAGCACTCAAGCAGACAGCTATAAAATGGACTGTCTTGAAAGCCAAATAAAATAAAACACAGTAGCCTATTTTATCATTTACTACTAGCTATTTATTATGAGCAGTGCTGGGTTGGGATATTGACCCTGAGACTAAAGCTGGAGAAATATAGATTCTAAGATTCTGCAGACACATAAAACTCCCAAGCCAGGGTGACAGATGATAATGAGATTATACTTAGAGGCCATCTTTTATCTCAATAGACCCCAACAGCTAACATTTCTTAAAAATAATGAATTGTACAAACAATACATTTGCAGTTTGCAGTGCAACTTCCTGGAGCCCTAAATCCTCTGGCAGGCTGCCCAGCTGTCTGGCCACTGAGAGAAGACACTCACTCTGTTTGTTAGTTGGTTGGTTGAATCATTCGTTCCTTCATTTACCTCAACCTACCGAGCCACAGGAGGCCCCCTTCTCCCTGAATTTCCCTTGTGTTCATCATGTTCTTTCTTGCTGCCATTCCTGTTTTTTTTCTTACAGCATCCCTCCAGCTGGGAAATCTTTTTGCCTCTCCAAAATCAAAACCTCACTCCACCCTTGACACACAGCTCACGTCTCACATTTACCATAAAATCTTATGCGAAAATTTAGAGTAAACTGGTTCTGGATCTAAATCCTGGCTTGACTACATATTAGTACTGGCAACTCACATCACTTGTCTAAATCTCTGTGCTATGAAGTAGAGATTAAAATTCTTATTTCCAGGGTTCTTATCTAATTCTTACCTTATTGGGGGGGGGTATGTACATAGTGCACAACACAACTCCTAACCCATAATGGGCACTCAATCAATGTTAGTTTCTCCTATTTTGCCTTCTTTTCTCAGTTAAAATTTCAGCCCACAATTAGGTTATCAAACAGATACTGAATTTTTTTCACAGCAAGATGTCCAGGATCTTAGGCTCTTCTGTGACCCCACCCCCCCACCTTCACCTTCTTGCTTTAATCCATGGTTCTGAACTCTGGCTACACATGGCAATCACCTTGATGTACCCCTGGGACCAAGTTCCAGAGATTCTGATCTAATTGGTTGGAATGGACCGCGCAGACATTACTTGACAGACATCTCAACTCTGTTTTCACCATGACGGCAGCCAGTTAACTAGTCAGACTCAAGGGAAACACATGAACTTTCTGGTCTTAAGTCTCACTGGGTGGACCTTTGTCAGAAGCACTATTAAATGCATTCACTGGCCTACTCCTTGAACAGAGATTTCTCACCTCACCTTTGCTACTCAAACCTCCAACTCATCTTTGTTGTATACTCAGTAAGTCTGTCTGACTTTTTGTGACCCCATGGACTATAGCCTGCCAGGCTCCTCTGTCCATGGGATTTCCCAGGCAAGAATATTGGAATGGGTTCCCATTTCCTTCTCCAGGGGATTTTTCTGACCCAGGGATTGAACCTGTGTCTTCCACATTGACAGGATGATTCTTTACCACTGAACCACCTGGGAAGCCTCCAACACCTCTTGCCTTATCATTATTCTCTGCTAAGAATCTGAAGCCCTCACTAACTGATAAGATGGGGAAAAAAATACATACACACACCCATCAGATTTACTTCCAGGTCCATGCCTGCATACCTTTCCTCCCCACCGCCCCCAAATAGGAATGGAATGTCCCCACTGGTCAAAGGTCGAACCTTCCTCTTGTATCTCAAAGCCCATTCCTTTCAGTAGTTATCAGCATGACTCTCCTGAATCATCATGTATTCCCCCTTTACTGGAGCATTCCCACCAGCAACTAATAAGCTGCAGTGATTCCCATCTTAAGAACAGACTTTTGGACTCTATGGGAGAGGGAGAGGGTGGGATGATTTGGGAGAATGGCATTGAAACATGTATACTATCATGTAAGAAATGAATCGCCAGTTTAGGTTCAATACAGGATACAGGATGCATGGGGCTGGAGCACTGGGATAACCCAGAGAGATGATATGGGGAGGGTGGTGGGAGGGGGATTCAGGGTTGGGAACTCATGTAACTTGTGGCGGATTCATGTCAATGTATGGCAAAACCAATACAGTATTGTAAAGTTAAAAAAAAAAAGTGAAAAAAAAATCCCTACCCCCACCCCCAGACCTTGCATATCTCTTCAACTACTGCCCCATTTCTTTGATGCCCTTTTAGGAAAACAAAAACAATAATTTAAAAATAGCTAGCCCTGGGACTTCCCTAGCCATTGAGTGGTTAAGATTCTGCACTTCCATTGCAGGGGGCAGAGTTCTAACCCTGATGTGGGAACTAAGATCCCACATGCCACTTGGCACATCCCAAATAAAACAAACAAAAACTATTCCTCACTGTCTCCTATCCTCTCCTCACAATCCCTCTTGAACCCCCTACAATCATTCAGTTATGCTTTCACCACCAATAGTTCAGTGGGTAAAGAATCCACCTGCAATGCAGGACACTCCAGTTCAATTCCTGGGTCAAGAAGATCTGCTGGAGAAGGGATAGGCTACCCACTCCAGTATTCTTGGGCTTCCCTTGTGGCTTAGCTGGTAAAGAATCCACCTGCAATGCAGGAGACTTGGATTCTATCCCTGGGTTGGGAAGATTCCCTGGAGAAGGGAAAGACTACCCACTCCAGTTTTGTGGCCTGGAGAATTCCATAGATTGTATAGTCCGTGGGGTTGCAAAGAGTTGGACATGATTGAGTGACTTTAACTCACTTAGCTTTGTCAAGATCACAAACACCTCCATGGCCAAATCAACAGTCAATTCTTGAGCCTCAATTTCCAGCATTGGACACAGTTGATGACTCCGAGGTCTCGTTGACTCATGGTTTTCTCCCTATGCCACTGGTTGCTCCTCCTCAGTCTCCTCAACTGATTCCTCATTTTTCTGACCTCCAACATTGCAAATGCCCAGGGGTCAATTCTTGAATCTGTTTGTCCATCTATACTTACTGTCCCTGGGACTTAGCCTAGCCTTGTGGCTATAAATACCATTCATACACTGATGATTCCAAGATTAGTATCTCCAGCCTGGACCTTTCCCCGAGTGGGAGGTCTGTTTCTGCAGCTGACTTTTCAACATCTCCACTTACATGTATCTCTACAACATTAAATACCATACTAAAACTGAATTCTTGATTCCTAGCCATCCCCAAATCTGTTGTTACTGCCACCTCTCCATCATTAAAAGAAATCCCACTTTTGTAGTGGTTTGGATCAAAACACTTCAAGTTGTCTTAACATACCTCTTTTGCTGCCATATCCAGTAAGTAAGTAAAGTCACTCAGTTGTGTCCGACTCTTTGTGACCCCATGGACTGCAGCCCACCAGGCTCCTCAGTCCATGAAATTCTCCAGGCAAGAATACGGAGTGGGTTGCCATTTCCTTCTCCAGGGGATCTTCCCGACCCAGGGATCGAACCCGGGTCTCCCACATTGGAGGCAGACGCTTTAACCTCTGAGCCGCCAGGGAAGTCCAATCCACTGGCAAATCCTACATCATCACATGCTTTTCCTTATTAGATTATCCCTACCCATAACTTAAAATCACCAAATAGCATTCTATCAATAACAATAAATACACTTTCACAGTGCCCAGCATTGTTCTAAGTGCTTGACTTATAATTTAATCTACAACAATTCTATGAGGGAGATAGAGTTGTGATCCCATTTTGTAGATGAAAAGCTGATGCACAGAGGAATTGCCCAAAGTCACAGAGCTAGTAAGTGAAATGGCTGCTTGTAAATGCAGGGAAATTGATTTGAGTTCACAGGCTTGACTACAATGCTTTACCTTTATCACATGCTTGAATATTTACATTGTTTAGAAGTTTCCAGTGTTATGAATCATGTTGTTTTGATCACCTTTGTGTAATAAACCTTTTCTTCATTTAGAATCATTTCTTTAGCATACATTCTTAGAAGCTGAATTGGTCAGAGTATAAACATTCTCAATCCCTAAAATAGCTAACCTATTTATTATTAGTAAATGTTGGCTCTTTGAAATGTGAAGTTACATGTATAGTTGTAGGAAACTTTTTCTTAATAGAGAAGCACCTCTGAAGAACTTAGCTGAGTTTACCCCTGATTTAGTCACTTAAGTATTCATTCAATCTTGTGGTCTTCAGTTTCCTCATTTGTAACATCAAGACAATCCCTACATTACAACTTCCTTACAATAATGCCTAAATCAGACCCTTATTTCTATCAAAAGGAGAAACTTTAGTGCTACTTCCCCCTGCCCCCCAAACAAGCCACAAACTCTGAAACTTAGACCTATTCCATTCAGCTCTACAAAAGAACTGATCCATTGCATCTTTTAAGACGGTGGAACACTCAGTTCTGACTTTTTTGCACACCTATATTTAACACCTCATTTTACCTTGGCTCCTCATTGTTTCAAGATTCTCTTCTCACCATCTCAAAACCTAAAAGAAGGGTGGTTGTTGTTGAGTCTATCAGTCATGTTCGACTCTTTGCAACCCCATGCACTGTAGCCCACCCACCAGGCTCCTCTGTCCATGGGATTCTCCAGGCAAGAATACTGGAGTGGGTTGCCATTTCCTTCCCCAGGGGTTCTTCTCAACCCAGGGATCAAATCCCCATCTCCTATGTCTCTTGAAATGACAAGCAGATTCTTTACCACTGAACCGCCAGGGACAATTAAGTAGTACTAAATTTGCCATGGCTATATATCAACTGTAACCATACATTTTATTTCTCATGCTCAAATCTCAAGTTTGATATCACAGATTTGGATAATAAATAGCCAATAAGTAAACGAATGATGTTCTTACATTCTTTTTTTGTCTTATTTACTCATTCAGCCTTCAGAAGATCCATACACTGTAAGGTGGAAATCAAAAGTTGCACTTACCAACACTAGTTTTTACAGAATTTTCATCTCTTACTCTAGAACTGGACTTCCCTTGTGGTTCAGCTGGTAAAAGAATCTACCTGCAATGTGGGAGACCTGGGTTCAATTCCTGGGTTGGGAAGATCCCCTGGAGAAGGGAAAGGCTATCCATTCCAGTATTCTGGGCTAGAGAATTCCATGGACTGTATAGTCCATGGGGTCAACAAAGAGCTGGACACAACTGAGTGACTTTCACACTTCACTCACCCTAGAACTAGTTATATTGTCTTCTATCCACAGTCAAAAAAACTAATGGGACCCATATCTCAGAAAGGCAGAGTCTCAGAAGCCAAGAAGACCCTGCCCCCTTCCATTTTTCTTTTTCCTGCTGTATTGTCTGTCAGCAGTCGGCTGGCTTGCTGATCCTTTCTCTGCTCGCCTCTGAATCTGAAAAGTTGGACTCCTGGGATTTATATTTCCCAGAATACGAAGCCAGAAAATTTCTCAGTTTAGATTCTGCAAGTGCCACATACAAGCAAGAAGGCAGGCAGAAGGCGGCAGAGGCCATATTCTTCCCAGCAATAGCTGTGAGACTTTGCTGTGGCCCCTCCACCGCAATTCTGCATGTGTATCCCCTAACAAATCACCTGGTTCACTGGGTGGCTTCCACAATTTCCTGAGCTGTGTGGCGAGAATTCCTCCAAGGTTAGCCACAAACCTGCAAGCTAACAACGGGTTTCTTTCACCTTTGCTCCTCTAGCTTTTCCAACTCTCTTATCAGCATCTAATTACGTATTTTAAATGCCTTCCTGCTTCAAGTGTCCAGAGTGGTTTCTGTTTTTCAGTGGGAAGACTGACTGAAACCTGCAATCTCCTAATTTATATAAACATGTAGTCAAGTGTCCTCTTAAAGACAAGTCTAGTTTAAATGATCAGTGCCAGACCCCCAACCCATTAATTGTATGTAAACTGATTTTAACCTCCGAAGTATCCCCTTTTGTGATTTCTTTTTCTTCCCTTCCTTTTGGAGAATTCTTTATCAATAATTTTATTACAGAAGCTGGATCTAAAAAAATACACCAATATTAAACAATGCTCCAAGTGATACCAGGTGGACTCGCCATAGTCCATCCTTAATATTTTCAGCTTCCTTTCTCTTTATTTCTGTCCAATTACTTGTGTGTATGATTTTGTCCATTCTTTTAAGGGCAGGGATTTTTTGCTTGTTTGTTCCCTAGCACCTAGGAAATGTTCAAAGATGTTGGTTAAATGCAATGTAAAAGTAAGTGTGTGGGTTTCCATTTGCCTGGATGGAGTAAACAACAATTCACACATTTTGAATTTAAGTTCGCTTTAGCACCCATAAGCAGATCATCAAATCTTTTAGGTTCTCCATTTTGACTAGCGGTTCCATTTTATTCCGGAAATTCCTTCTTCCTTGTGTTGATGATGGATTTACAGTTACACATTTCACACCTGCCTCCTAGATTTCAAATGGTCTCCCTAGGTGGTCTTTACATACACTAAATCTTCAGAACCACTGCAATGAATCAGCTCCTTTTAGTTGAAATTCCTAATCAAGGAATAAAATCCAAAGAATCCAAGGCTTGGGGTTCTTTTTATGATTCACATCTGGGAGGTGATGTATAGGATGACAGAATTTTGGAGCTGGAAATGTTCTCACAGATCATTTAAGTCTGTTATTTAGATCAGCGATCATATCGGGAATTTCATAGATAGTTTAGGACAGAACAGAACTCAGAATCTTGGTATTCTGAATTTCAGCCTAGTGATTTCTTTAAGATGGCTATCATAACATTTGTGTGAGTGGTGAAACGAACAACCCCCCTATGTGTGCCAATCATACTGTGAATATGCTTATGTGTTAGTATAGTTGTCTGACAAGTAGTGGTAAACTTCTAACAAAATTAATATATCAGATGATTTCCAATAGATGCAAGTGAAGTGTCTTGAGGAAGGGATAGCATTTTTAAATATGCACAAAGATGTAACATGGACTTGTGGCGGGCACCACCCTCGTTTTTCTTCAATATAGCCTTGTGACTAATATAGAATGTGTAGGTGTTAATCTCAGTAATAAACACAATACAGATGAAATTTATGGAAATTTGAATTCTGTAAACTTGAAGTTTGTAACCTAGAAAAAATTCTATAAAGTTTGCTGTATAAAATAGCAGCTCTCTAAAAAGCTGGCAAGAATGGTAAATTCCAAAATCCAGTAAATTGCAAACCATGTTCGTGGATTGACATGCAGAGATGCTGCTTTATATATATGGCATAACGTGACCCGCCCTCTTATTCACGTGTACTGGAATCTCCCCATGTGATTTTAGTGACCATTGTACTAGTGTTTGCACCATAAACCTTTAGCTCAGAAATTACGTGTGACAAAACACTATGAATCCTTAAACACTTGACCATCTGTTAATTTAGGAGAGCACACTCTAAGACACTGGAGAGAATGATGTGAAAATAAGTATAGCATTAAGGCCAAATAAAAATCCCTCCAATCCTAATGTTATTCCTCTGTGAAAACTAGTCTTACATGATGAGTATCTTAAATTATGTAAGATGTTCGGGGAACATTCCTCACAAAATGCAGCTTTTCCTAAAGTTCCTTCATGCCTTTAAGTGATTCTAACCCCAACCCCTATGCCTGAAAGACAATGTGCAATGTTAAAAGGAGCCCTAGGAGTTTCCAATTTAATCTCATGTTTAGTGACCCACCAAGGGCATAGAATTCTCTGGTAAGCATCCCATAAGTCAGATAGGTGTGTGTTTTAAATTCTTGTTAGTATGCAGTGAGATGCACCATTGTGTAGAATAACACTTTGGTTATTTTCACTCCAGGTTCTAACAGGGCTTGAGTCTGTCTCTCAGTCAATTTCATGAGTGTCATCACAGGGCTTGCCTGCATTATGTCTAGTCAATCAGTTAAAAGAGGGCCAAGCATTCTGATTGCCTCCACTCCCACTCACAGAATGATTAGAGGATCAGTGAGCTAATAAAAACAAAATACTCTTAATCTCCTGCAATTAGTCTAGGAACTCAGGGTGCTGCAGGCCTTGTCTTCTACGTGGGGCAGCCCCAGAAGATGAACAGAGCTGTACCCCCGACACTTCTCCTGCACCCTCCCCCCATCCTGCCTGCTGCTGCAGCTGCTGCTGAGCTCCCCCAGTGCCTGATCCTGGGCAATCCGAACATGGGCTCAGGGTGCCAGTGAAGCAGAGACATTGAGGTTTCCAAACTTTGATTGCAAATATTTATACAAAGTATCAAAGTGCTGACTGTGAAGGAAATTAGAGTTTTGTTCGAGGCTTACACAACTCTACCACTCACTTAAAATTTTTTTCATCAAGAAATTTCAATTTATTTCCAAAAAACTTTCTTCTTTCCAAGAGACAATCTTCATGAAGAACTAAATTCTCTCATTAATGCATATTTAGCAGAACACCTCAGGCAGTGCTACAAATCTAAGGGAGAAAATGAATCTTGTTTGGCTTGGGTGTAGCCCCTGCTTTGAGTCAAGGGCCCGTCTGAAAAGGTTAGGTCAGATTTTTAGAACTATCATCTCAATGACTTGCAGATCAACTTGGAGGTCTAGAATTTGAATAGGAGCATTCTTTCTTTATATTTTTCCAACAAAGAGATGGCTTTGCTGTGTTCCTGGTGAGCCCTGAGATAGCTGGCACTTGTCATCTGCAATATACATGACTTTTCTACTCTTAGACCAGCGCTGAGATATGTGTGTGCATAAAAACAAAAGCTATCTATTTCCATCCTGAGTTTCCACACTTGGATCCCCTCCAAACACCGTTCTGAACATGACACTCTGCTGAAGGGTACTAAAAATGGTGCTTTCCTCAAAATAAAACCTTTAAAGGTCCCTTAGTAGCTATTCAGGGACTGGTTTTCAATTTCAATTCTCCACCCCTTGCCCAGCTGTAGATTCAAAATGCTTACATAAAACACTGAGAGTATGTACTTCAAAGCAAATCTGATTTTTCTTCTGTAATAGAAATGAGAGCTATAGTTACCACAAACTATATTTTTGCTTAGAAAATACACAAAGTAATAATACACCTCCAACAAGAGAAAACAGATTCTCTCTTTACTTTATTTTATTTTATAGGTAGCTTTGGTATAAGCTTCAGATAGATCCACTTACTACACAGTTTGTGAAATCTATACCTTCAAATCATACTACTCCCTATTTTAGGTCATTATATTTAAAAGCATGACTTCTCAAATCCTTTTATTACAAGTAGTTTTTGCACAAAAGTGTTATATCACAATAGCAAAAAAAAATGTAAACTTCTTTTGCAAACTACATAAATACTATAATATCTGCTTTGAAGTTATTCTTATGTTAAATTCAGAATATAATCTACATGCTTTACATAGAAAACTCTGGCCAGTAGCCTATGTGCATAAAGCTTTTCTTACTGACTTGCCTTTCATGTTACTTAGGTCTTGGAAGGAGAAAAATTTTAAATAGAACCCAGATCAAAATGCAGTCCATAAGTAAAGCAAGTACTGTAAATATGTCAATAATTGTAGGTAAAATATGAGATGTGAAAATTACTCTATATATTAAATCTGACAAGTTACAGGTATGGAGGGACTTGATAGAAAGACTCAACTACTGAGTGCCGAAGAATTGATGCTTTTGAACTGTGGTGTTGGAGAAGACTCTTGAGAGTCCCTTGGACTGCAAGGAGATCCAACCAGTCCATCCTAAAGAAGATCAGTCCTGGGTGTACACTGGAAGGACTGATGCTGAAGCTGAAACTCTAATACTTTGGCCACTTGATGGGAAGAGCTGACTCATTTGAGATCCTGATGCTGGGAAAGATTGAGGGCAGGAGGAGAAGGGGACGACAGAAGATGAGATGGTTAGATGGCATCACTGACTCAATGGACTTTGGGTGAACTCCAGGGAGTTGGTGATGGACAGGGAGGCCTGGTGTGCTGCGGCTCATGGGGTCACAAAGAGTTGGACACGACTGAGCAGTCGACTGAACTGGAACTGAAGCTCATATTTAATCCTATATGCAAGGAACTCAGCCCACATGCTAATATGCTTTTCACCCTGCTGATGTTTTCAAATGAATCACCCCTTGCTATTAGAGCATACGAGGTCATTTCTACAACTATTAGTCCTAGACTGAAAAGTCTAGGTGGCCAGTGAATTTATTTCACCATCACTATCTGTGATGTCTTTCAATACAAATTTGAAGTGTGTCAATACGCAGGTGTGTATTCACAAGCGTGCACACTGAGGACTATATCAAGGCCTCTTTTTTCACTGCAAGTAGAGCATTTAATGTTTATCTTTTTTGTTATTAGAGTAAATCTTTTTTCCTCAGACTGTCCTTTCAGTTAAAGATCAAGTTCATTATCTGGAGCCCTGACGGATGTGTTACTTTGAGATTCCTATTGAACACCTAGCTACTGGCCATGGTTTGTTTGAGGAGAAAAACATCACTGCTGAAGCATTTTTAAAAATTTCAAATGCATGCAGAAAGAGCTACATATGCTTTCCAAGCAGCTACAGATAGTGGCTCAAGTAACGTTTTTATTTATTTTGGCCTAAGCCCTTTAACAACATCCTTTGAAAACAAGAGACAATGCCGTTGTAAGACGCGGCAGAGACCAGAACGCACGGCCTGTTGGGCGGTGCTCCGAGAGGGTCACGGGGCCTCAGGTGGGCATCCATTGTGCTGCCGTCCCTCTTTCTGTGCTTCTCTCTAAATGTACGTGTCCTCTCTCTTCTGCCCGTGCTTTTATTTGACGTAAAACAATTTTTAAAACAAACTTCCCAATGATTCATTCAGAGCTCAAATAACACTGTATGCGGGCTTCGTTGGAGACGGGTAACCATTCCAAACACCTCTTCTCCCTTAAGGAGGCCAGGGAGAGGCATCGCAGCCTATGAGCTGCTCTTGTTGCAGACAGGGCCTCGGTTGTTATCCTCCATATACTGGCTGCCCCCCGTGTCGCTCTGGCTGAGGACCATGGAGGGGAGGCGGGAGGGCCGCCTCTCCGGGTTCTTCTCTTGCGAGAAGCAGCAGAGCATCCTCTTCATGGTGCTGTACATGTCCTCATCCTTGTAGGAGTAGATGATGGGGTTCATGACGGAGTTGAGCAGCGCCAGCAGCAGGAACCACCTTTTCACGTGCTGGACGTTGCACCGCGTGCAGTTCAGGCCGTCCAGCAGCAGAACCACCAGGCCGGGCGTCCAGCACACAACGAAGGCCCCTGGAGAGAGAGAGAGAGAGAGAGAGAGAGAGAGAGAGAGAGAGAGAGGAAGCAACAGGCACTCAGACGTCAGGTTAATTATTTAGGTTTCTTCTCGCCCAGTCTTCCATCAGTGGCATCAAGGGACTTTGAGGATTTGTTTTGACAACTGCAAAGCAAACTTCCAGACTTCCCCTATGCATTTGAGACCTGGGCTTGTTAGAAGCAGACTATACCACATGCCATTTCGCCTTCCCATCTGCTTACCCAGGTACCTTAGTTACAGGCTTACACTTATCTCTTACATATTGAGCACAACACAGACCTTGTTTCCATGTGTTCTCCGAATCACACTAGAAGGCTGTGCAGTCATTATCCACATTCTGCAGGTGAGAAAATTGAGGCCCAATTCCACAGTCTATGTGGGGAAGCCTCACACACATAGTATATGTGGGGAACATTGCACTCTGTTGTTCTCCAACTCAGACTTTCCAAGTGCTGTCCTAAGTAAGACACACTGCATACATAGGTGTCTCCTAGTCTTTTAATCAAGTCACTTGCTCAAAAACTATATTCTTAACAAAACCACGTTTAAGCTGAGTAGGCACGAAATTCTTTTTGACATTCACAGGCCATCTGCCTAATCAACTGCTCTAAGTTGAGATAGATATTTTTGTCAGAAATAAATCTTTCTCTTTCATGATGAGATAGAGATGTGCTTTTATTAACACATTTATTTAGCATAATTTTAGCACCAATTGCACATGAAGGAGGGTCTCTTCTGAGTCTATCCATCTGACCAATTTAGCTTACTTCAGAACTTTCTGATTTATTCTTCCTGAGATATGAGACACAGGTTCATTATTTCCCTACTTAGTCAGCATAACATCAGATAACAATGACAGCTAACACATGAATGCTTCCCTTTATTAACTCATAGAACCACACTATGAAAGCAGACATCATTATCATCCTCAGGAAACTGAGGCACAAGAGAAATTCAGTAACTTGCTTATGAGAAAACAGCGTGTGACACTGAATTTTGAACCTAGGCAATCTTCCTTACAGGCTGCACACTTGGCCACCATGGGACCTGCCTCCATCTTGGGGTGTGATTTCTCAATGCCCTTACTTATGCATTCAACAGATAGTCACTGTGAGCTTTCAATGTGCCAAGAACTGTGCTAGAAGGTGAATGAGGTGAGGACCGTGCGCTCTGGGAGCTAATCGGGGAGAGAGAATGGACAAGCAAGTCTGTGAACTGTATCACTAACTAGTTACTCCTCTTGGTTAGATTCAGACCTGGACAGTATTCCTCTCAGTGCTTTATCTTTGTCTGAGAGATATAATGATAAGCAAGTCGAGTCAAGAATTACAAAGAGGCAGTGTGAGGCCGTGAAACTCCATGAGCTTTGGGGTCAGAGAGCTAGGCCCAGCTCCTCACCTTATAGCTACTAATAAGGCAAATCACCTCTCTGAGCCTTCTTCATTCCCTCATTTAATAAAGATAATGATCTTGACTTACAAGGTAATTGGGAAGGTCAGAGGTAATGAAAAGTGGAGTCTAACACTGCACGGGGTTCACTCAGCAGTGGTTATCATGAGATGCTTTGTGAGAGACATTTGACAAAAGGTGGGCCGGAGTTCTCAGGGGGTTTCATGTCCCATTTCATAACTACACCTCTCAGTGGCTCCCTTTTCTCTTCATCCTCTATTATTTGGGGGTTGGCTGACATATATGAAGAAAGAAGTGACCTTGCAGTTAAAAGATCAGAGATTTGGGTCCAAATTCTTTACTTACTGTACAACTCTGGGAGATCCATGTTATCAGTCTGGGCTTCATCTTCCTAAACTGTAAATTGAGGATCTGTGGCAAGTTGTGGGTTTTTCAGTCTGTGAGCTGGGGCACCTTAGTGGGTATGCAATCAAATTAATGAGTTTGGAAAAGTTTTTTTTTTTTTTTAATGAAAGAATAAAATGCAATGGAATGAAACAGCTCAGAGTATATTACACAGACCAAAGGAAATACTGTTTCATGCAATTTTTGTTTCAGTTTTATATACTATATTTATGCATGCATTGAGCATAAAGTAAGATATTTCTGACTGTTGGGATTAGTCAGAAAGTTTGAAAAAGGCCCCATCTAGCTCCAATGGTCTGTATTTCCTAGAACAATAACACTTCTGCTCTTTCTGAGACAGGATTACTGTGTTGTCAACAGGGAAGAACTAAACAAAGCAGACATCAAAGGCTGTAGCTACCAATTTTGATTTGACGTGTCCTTTCTGTGTGAAACTGCAGAATTCCAAAGAAATTCCAGAGGGAGTTTCCAAGGGTTTTGTGTTAATGAGTAGGAGGAGGAAATATTGGTAAACTTCATACTTAGTTAAATATACATATCAAAGGTTTTTTTGATATTTACTTATTTTTTATTTTTGACCATGCTAGATGTTTGTTGCTGTGAGGGCTTTCTCTAGTTGCAGTGAGTAGGGGCTACTCTCTAGTGGGGGTGCTTGGGTTTCTCATTGTGGCGGCTTCTCTTGTGCAGCACTGGCTCTAGGACAGAAGGGCTTCTGCATTTTCGGCTCCTGGGCTCTAGAGCACAGACTCAGTAGTTGTGGCACATGGGCTTAGTTGCTCCACATCATGTAGGATCTTCCTGGATCAGCGATTGAACTTGTGTCTCCTGCATTGATAGGCAGATTCTTTACCACTTAGCCACCAGAGAAGCCCCTTGTCAAACATTAATAGTGTATATAACTTCCAAACTAATGGAAGGGGAAGGATGCAAGCAAAGGAAAAAAGGGTCTCAATACAAAAGAAAGGTGGCAAACATAAAAAGTAGGGATAAAGAGGAAAATAAGTTACTGGAAATGAATCTAAATATGTTGACCCTTGAACAACATGGGGGTTAGGGGCGCTGACCCCTGCACAGTTGAAAATCCACGTATAACTACATTTGGCCCTTGCATCTATGATTCCACATCTGTAGACACGACCTCAGATCAGATCCTATAGTACTGTAGAATGTATTTCCTGAAAAAAATCTTCACATAAATGAACCTGCTCAATTCAAACACCTTTTGTTCAAGGGTCAATGGTATCCTAATAATCAAAATCAATGTTAACTGTATAGTTAAAAAAGCCAACTGAAACAATTTGATGTCTAACATTACAACCATGTGTGGTAAAACCCATGAAGAAAGCCAAGATGATTAACATGAGATTTATGATATGGTTACTTCTACAGGAGAGAGGGGCCCACCAGGATAGGGTACAAAGGAGGTTCTAAAGACATTGATAATTACATTGGGTAGCAAGTACATAGGTGTTTTAATTTTTAAAATTCTTTTAGGTATTATCCTTTAAACTGTACACATATAATTTTGTTTGAATGGTCTATTTCATATACACACATCAAAAAAAGGGATAAAAGTAAATTGCCAATATGTTTTTCCAAAGATTGTTTTTAAAATGGAATTTTTAAAGCTTTAATGGAATCATTGAAGCTTTTTTCCTCAGCATAAAACTCTAGTTTGGATTAATCAGGGGACCTTAACACTCTAAATAAATCTTCAGATATGTTTGTCATAATGTGGTAATTCATACACATTTTTCTTTTGCATTGAACTTCATAAAATATTTCATTCAATCAACACTGAAACACTTTGCTTTGGCAATGATTATATACCAGGCACTGTTGTAACCATTTTATATGAATTAACCATTTAATCCTCATAGCAACCCTTGGAAATAGGTACTATTATATACACACACACACACACACACACACACACACACACAGCGCTGTGTGCTGTGCTTAGTCACTCAGTCATGTCTTTGCGACCCCATGGACTGTAGCCCACCAGGGTCTTCTCTCCATGGGGATTCTCCGGGCAAGAATAGGAGAGTGGGTTGCCATGCCCTCCTTCAGGACACCTTCCCAAGCCAGGAATCCAATCCAAATCTCCCTCGTTGCAGGCAGATCTTTACTATCCGAGACACAGTACCCTCATTTTAAATCTGAGAAAAATGGACCATGGATAAGTTGGTAATCTGCTCAAAGCCATGCAGCTGATAAGTGGAAGGGCCAGGATTTGAACTCAGGCAGCCTGGTCCCAGAGCCTGTGCTCCTGTTCACATGCGAGGCTCAGAAGTGAGTGCAAAGGATCTTATTTCTAAAGTAAGTGATGGGGAAGGGGAGAGAGTACTTTTGTAAAGTCCTGTTCATAGAATGCCATATCCAACTCTAAAGCTGCATATATCACAACTACCTCATTCTTTGATTTGCTAACAGAAAGATTTTCTGGCAAAGGAAGGAAGGAAGATGAAGAAGGAAAGGGGGAAGGAGAGGGAGGAAAGGAGAAAGAATTTCAGCAAAAATATAGGCTGGCCATTGGGGTATGAAGAGCCAAAAAAAAAAAAAAATCCGCTGACCTTTTTATTACACTGTTTCCAAGAACAACAAATGGCAAGGCTCTGACAGAACAGCCCAAACACACTGGGCTGCTGAACAGAGATGGTGCTTCAGTGGTGCCATTTGAGGTGACGATTACACTCCAAGCAGGGACCCTGGGAAACCGCAGCTCCATGACTCCTCCACCCAGCGGCCAGGCTCTCCTAAACACACCACAGAGTAGAGGCACAGCTTATCTTAACAGTTCATTTGTTAGGGGTTTTTTTACTGTGTGTCAGCAGCAGCAGATATGAGGTCCCCCAAAAATATTTAAAAGGAGAAGAAAATGCCAGGAATGGTTCTGGCCTTGGGAATCTGTCCTCTTGGAGAATTCTTGAAGAATGTGGGAGATGTCAGAAACATAGAAATGGGCAACTGTCCCAGTTCTTAAAAGAGGGCCAGATGGTGCGTTCTAGCAAATATATATCAATCAGCCCCTTATAAATTTCCAATAAATTCTAGAAGAAAAAACTAAGATGAGTGTTTTTTGAGTATTTAAACTCAATGCTCAAAACAAACAGCTAGGAATAAGCAAGGCTTACCAAGAGACATATGTCAAGACTGGATTGTTTTCCTCCTAAATTAGGCATTAACAAATAGGAGCAGATCTAAAGGTATCTATCTGGGAAATGGAAGAAATCAGGTATATTTTTCTTAGAGAAGAAAAGGCAAAGGAAAACAAGATTATGTTAACTGTCCCCAAATACCTGAAGGGTCATTACATAAAAAGAAGCACAACTTAGCTTGAAGGTCACCCTGAACCAAGTGGAAAAGTATCAAAAAGCAGAATTTGAACAAAAGAATTTTTTTAAGAAAATAAAACTGTTTTGGAGAGGAATTTGTTGTCCAGCAGATAGAGAGCCTCCCTTGGCCTGAGTATTTTCTTTGCCCAGATTGTCCTGAGATATACAAAGGGAAGGGATTTTCCCCAAATGAGAGAGAGAGGGTTAAATGGCTTCTGAACTGTTTTCCAAGTAGAAAACTGCTATCTACAAACTCTGAGTTTCAACTCCCCACGCAATCCAAAGAAATTTGACTTGTTGGTTTCCCAGACACCATTATCAGACAGTATGGCTAAAAATGATTAAGACAAATTCTTTAAGATAGCAATTCCCAAAGCTGGTTGTCCATCAAATTCCAAGGGAGCATTTTACTAAATGCATGTCCTCTGGTCCTATATCAGACCCAATGGCCAGACTCTTTATGGTCAGATGGAGAGATCTGTAGAAGAAGTTTCCTGGGTGATTACAATGCATGACCAGTTTCACAAATCACTTCTGTATGCTGACCAATATGGTTTCATCAAGCTGACCTTGTCAGCAAAACTGTAGACTCTATATAGATTTGGCCAAAAGACATGGCAAAGAGAAAGGAGGTAGAATTCTTTAAAGCAAAAAAAAAATCACCTTTAGATCAATACCTTCAGCTTCAATGTTTGAACAGATCTTATGCATAAATGAAATGTACAAACACAACCATTGGAACTAGTCTATAGGCAAGGCATACACCATCTTCCGCTGGCCTTAGCTCGCTCTCTGGTTCACCCTGCCAAGAATGCCTTCCTGGCTCCTAATCTAAGGTCTACTTTTCATTCCAAGCTTAGCTCCTATTCTGCCTCCTCCACTGGACCTCTCCCATTTGTCCAACCCACAGTGACCATTCTCTTCTCTCAATTCCTGTGACACTTCCCATTTACAACATCCACGTGGCACTGGGCATATCACCTGCTTAGTTCCACTCTAACATCTCCCAAGGCCTCTGGGCTAGGCAGTGTGCTTAAAGCTTTACGTACACCCATTGTTTACATCTCATGGCCCTGTGAGGTTGCTACTCTTATTTTCAGTCTCATACTTGATGAATCTGAACTTCAGAATGGCTCAACGGTTTAGTCAGAAGCCAATGAATAGAAGAGTCAGAATTTGAACACCAGCCTGATTCCTCCATGCACATTCTTGAGCATTGTGCTATACTGAAGTAGTTTTTAATACATAGGGCCCATTGCTCAGGTCCATTATAAATTTCCCAAATATGCAGGCTGTGCCTCATACCTGTCTGTATCCTCAGAATGAAGTATACAGCCCCACACTCAAGTAGCAGAGAAGAATGTCCATTGAATGTAACTGAAGTTTATTAACAACCACAAGGCCAGGTAATGAAGAAGCGCTAGCATTTCTGATGCAAGCAGTATAATGCCCTGCCCTTCAGGCACTGACAGGCAGGGAACCAGAATGGGACGGTTCTGACTACTGTCAAGGAAGGTGTCAGGTGAAATGACACTCAGTTGAGCAGAGTACTACTGAAGGTCAAGAATGACTCTGCAGGGGTGAGGAATAGTGTGATACACTTGGGGAATTCCAAACAGGTTTGGATGGTTTTAACCCAGGAAGGTGACTAGGGAAGTAAGTTGAAGTCTGAGAGATGAACTTGGGTAAGACCTGGAAGGGTCCTGTGGGAAGTTCTCAAGAGTTTGGATTTATTGTGTAAATCACATCCCATAAGTATTTTTCAATCAGAAGTTCATCAGGAGAATTAAGTCTGAATGCTCTCAGGTATGCAGTGTATTAACACTGAATTAACCTCTCTTCCAAGCACCTAGAATGGTATGAGTCATAGACCATCACGGGAGGATTAAGAAAATATTTCTATGTTCCACGGTTCATAAAGAAAACCTATTGAGAAAGGTTACAGCTGAGGTTTTTCTGGCTCAGTTGCAACTCATCAGTGGCTTGTGAAATCATTTAATAGGCTGAAACCAGCAATTTTCTAAAAAATAAAATAGAACAGAAAAACATCAGGACATATCAAATATAGTAAGGGTATGTTTCATGAAACTTGTTTCAGTTACACAGAAAAATATTTGTTTGTTTTCGGTCATGATAGAGAATGTACATTATTTCTCACTGTGAGGTCCTGATTTTTTTAAAAATTGAAATCTACTTCATTATCTTTTTAAAATGTAGAGCGTTACTTCCCAAAGGAAACCTCTTGTTAAACTTCAAAATGAGAGCTGCTGTGACTAAAGAAAGAGATGGGGTGGGGGTAGTTGAATAAGGATCTTCATAGAGAATATACCCTTCACCATACAATGTGCCTCCCGCACCATGCCTTATACATACACACATTGAGGAACCCTTGAGGAACCCCTGGGAACCTCAATGACCACAGTTTGAAAACCACTGCTATAGAATGGTAATTCTTCGAATATTTTAATCAGTGGCATGGATAAGTCTTATATTTTAGAGCAAAGCTGTATCTGAGTGCTCAGGATGGAATGGTGGTACGCATCAGAATCACCTGGGTTGCTGGCTTGAAATTCAGATTTCTGGGTCCCACCCATACCTTCCAAATGAGAACCTGATGAAGGTATGATCTGGGCATTTCCAGTTTTAAACAGCTCCCTGGGAAATGCTTTAGTACTATAAAGTATAAGAACCACTGATTTGGCAGGGAGACACCCCTGAAGACCAGCTGAAATTCAGGTGAAAAGTTTAAGGATTTGAAAAAACATTGGTGATGGAGATGGAGAGATGTAACCAGGTTAGGAGGTGCTAAGAAGAAAAACCTGTTAAGATTTGATGTATAAATATCTAGATCTAGGAAGCGAGGGAAAGGAAAGAATCCAGGGTGCTTGGGCAGCGTGTGACTCTGATAACCAAGTAGGAGAGGGAGGAAGGACAGGTTTAGAAGGAAGAGATGGTGGTTCAGTTTTGGGCATTGGGAACTTGGACTATCTGTGGCTCCTCCAGGTATAGAAGAGGAGAAAGCAGTCAGAAACATGGGTCAGAATAATGAGCGCTCCCAGTTTTAATGTTGCCTTGGGAGTCATCAGCAGTAGGTGGAACTGAAGTTGTACTTTCATTAATAAATACTTACTAGGCAACTGCATTGGAGAAGGCAATGGCACCCCACTCCAGTACTCTTGCCTGGAAAATCCCATGGACGGAGGAGCCTGGTGGGCTGTGCAGTCCATGGGGTCACTAAGAGTCGGACATGACTGAGCGACTTCACTTTGACTTTTCACTTTCATGTATTGGAGAAGGAAATGGCAACCCATTCCAGTGTTCTTGGCTGGAGAATCCCAGGGACGAGGGAGCCTGGTGGGCTGCCATCTATGGGGTCACACAGAGTTGGACATGACTGAAGCGACTTAGCAGCAGCAGCAGCAGCATCAGCAGTCTCTTGCCTGGAAAATCCCATGGACGGAGGAGCCTGGTGGGCTGTGCAGTCCATGGGGTCACTAAGAGTCGGACATGACTGAGCGACTTCACTTTGACTTTTCACTTTCATGTATTGGAGAAGGAAATGGCAACCCATTCAAGTGTTCTTGGCTGGAGAATCCCAGGGACGAGGGAGCCTGGTGGGCTGCCATCTATGGGGTCACACAGAGTTGGACATGACTGAAGCGACTTAGCAGCAGCAGCAGCAGCAGCAGCATCAGGCAACTGCATGCCATGTGCCAGCTACTAACAGTGAATGGCTTCCAGGTGATTACATTTGGATAACAAATATAACTTCCTTCTAGTGCCACATGACAGGTCAGTTATGTTGATGAGAAGCGTCTGTTTATTTTTTTATGGCTGCCCTGGGTCTTCATCAGCTTGCAGGCTTACCTCGCTGGCATGTGAGACCTTAGTTCCCTGACCAGGGATCAAACCTATGTCCCATGCACTGGAAGGAAGATTCCTAACCAATTATTTTTTTTAATGATTTTTTTTTTCTTTCAGTACCTGTTTAATAAGAGACTACTAACAGTCCAATTAGACTACAAATGAGCTTTCCTCTGGAATTCAACTAGTTTAAGTGCTATACTAAGAAACTAGTATCATGAGTTTCATGTAACTTTCTAAAGTATAGTGAATCAGATTCTAGAATATTCAATTAAATACTGAAATGATATCTAATGAATGCAATTTAAGGTAATCAAAAACATCAAATTAAGGGATGTTTGACACTTAGAAAATAAAATTGCAACTGAAAATATTGGTGGTAAGTGAAATCTTTCCAATTCTCTAGTCAATATTATCTTGAAATAATCTACAACCACCTCCTACCTCATTTAGAAGGTTTCAAAATATCTCAAACAATACTCTGGTTAATACCTCATCGCTGCATTACAGGAAAGAAGAGATACACATTATAGGAAAGAAGAATACCAGTCCATCTGGGAGAAAGGCCTCTCACTAGAATGTATTTGAGATAGTTCTTGGGGTCTGGGTGACAGACAAGGTATGTAGAGGATTCAGACTTTCCTCAAGGTTTTTTAAAATCCTGTTCTTTAGTACTCATAGTTTTCTATTCTGTCTAGTTAGCCTTATTTTCATTTGTTTAAAAACTGACACTCAATTAAAAAGAAACCTTCACATGTGCTGCTGCTGCTAGTCGCTTCAGTCGTGTCCGACTCTGTGCGACCCCATAGATGGCAGCCCGCCAGGCTCCTCCATCCATGGGATTTTCCAGGCAGGAGTACTGGAGTGGGGTGCCATTGCCTTCTCCGTTCACATGTGAGTGACACACAAATAAAACATCCATAACAATAAATCACTCACACAGAATAGTTTCACTTTGGCAAATGGGCTACTCATTTCATCAAATAAGAGGATATATTTTAGATATGTTCACTCTGTTATTCTTTGTTTTTAGTCCAGGAAAAAAACAGCAGGGTACTAGCAATAATGCTAACCTACTAAGCCACAGGACTGTCTGATTTACTAAAATAGAAAATTACAACTCTACATAAAAATCAGGTTGGGAGCCTCATCCACAGGAAGCTCTCTTCTTATTTGAAAAGAATTTTAAAAGTAAAACATTTTAAATCAATAGATGTTCTTCGTTAGAAGTATCACAATGTGTAAGTTACATATTAATGGAATAGTCAAGTGAAAATGCTCTTATGACACTAAGGAATTTATTTATAAGTAATTTAAAAGTAACACCTCCAGATGTGGTTTGCTTTCAAATTTATATTCGTTTATCCACAGTGTTTTAGAACTCCAATAATTCAGAAAATAGATTTTCACATATGTGAAAGGAATGAAAATATATACCTTTAGTAAACCTGACTTATTTTTACTGTAGAAAACAAGAAAGCACTGAGATGCTTCAAACAGATGATGAGCAGTTAAGCATTCCACAAATGATTCATTTAACACGACTGGTACTACTGCTGGGTCTTTTGACTCTAACAACTGGTTTTAGACACTTGTTTCAAATTTGTGGCCAGCTTTGGAAAATTGAAATTCTTTGGTGCCAAGGGGTTAGGAGATAAAATTTAAAGCAGAGGCATACCAGCTAGAACCACAGCCTAAACCTAATTCTAGTGTCTAACTCAGAGAGACAGCTGGAAATTATAAACTGCAGCCGTAAAAGAACACCATCTCCACCTCCAGATTCCTCTTTAAGATTATATGCAGGGGCCTGCATACCTCAGCACCTCTGTAACTACTATAACAAGGGTTCTCCAGCATCTAAGAAAAGGTGTGAGGTTAACTGTGTGTACTGACAGCAGCTGTTTGCCTGGTGTAATCTTAAACCCTGACACATCCCAGCTAGCCTGCCCCAGGATCTGAACTTTTTCCTGCTGGAGTCACGCCTTTGAATTAGGAAGGCCTGCCATTCCCCCTATACATACAAACATACAAAACTGTAGGCATGTAATAATTTATATAACACATAAGCTTCCATTAGCACACAGCTAGGTTGTGGGGCATTGCAAAAGGGATATCTTTGATGGGGCTGAAAATTTTGAAAAGAGTTACTGCCAGTGCAGGAGATACAAGAGACACGAGTTTGATCCCTAGTTTGAGAAGATTCCCTGGAGGAGGAAATGGCAACCATTCCAGTATTCTTGCTTGGAAAATTACATGGACAGAGGAGCCTGGTGGGCTACAGTCCATGGGGTTGCAAAGAGTTGGCCATGACTGAGTGCATACACACACACACACATACACACAGCATGGGACACACTGCACAGGGGAGCTGACCTGATTAGGAGACAAGATTCTAGACACCTCAATGGCACAAAATACTATCCTGAGCTCAGAGGAAGGGAACAGGATGTGTTAGGAGCTGGAAGATGTGACTCAGAGTTGGGCCTGGAACAGTGAGAGCATGGTATAACTCAGAAAGTACAAAGTCCTGACTCAAGGCTACCCTTTCCATTCTACACCCATGAGTGCTGAGTCACTTCAGTCATGTCCAGACGCTTTGAGACCCTATGGACTGTAGCCCACCAAGCTCCTCTGTCCATGGAACCCTCTAGGAAGAATACTGGAGTGGGTTTCCATGGCCTTCTCCAGGGGATCTTCACAGCCCAGGGATCAGACTCTCATTTCTCATGTCTTCTGCACTGGCAGGTGGGTTCTTTACCAGTAGCGCCATTTGGGAAGCCCAATGGCTGCCATCATTAACCTATCACACCATGTCTTCTGAACCTAGATACTGCCTGGACTCCTTCACAGCACAGGGCTCAGCCTCTAGCAATCAGCTGGAATTTGCCCTTGAGATGAGTCTACTTATCCCTATTACAGTAAAAAGGGCTTAAGATCAGGCAGTCCCAGAGCTGAAATCCTGGTTTATGCCCACAGGGACATCAATTCATTTTCCTGAGCCTCTCTGCACTTCTTAGCTATGGAATGAGCATGAAAGATACTGACCGGACAGGATTTTTGTGAGATTTAATGAGATAATGGGCAGAGAGTGTCTAACACAGAAAACACTCCAAAAATGTTCATTCTGACTGCCCAGATGGGGTCAGATACTTCCCCTGCTGTGCTTTCTCAGTTTATAAACACATCTGGTAGAGAGCTTCAGTTGCTATTGTACACTCACACCTGCGTGCACACACACACACACACACACACACTATCACATTCTGTCCTATTTTGGCTGCCCTGCTAGAATGACATCCTCAGGAGAGATCCTGTTTGTATCTTCTTCAGCTAGTGATACCCAGTGCTTGGCCATGCATGGTACATACAATAGGTACTTAACAGAAGCTTGTTAAATGAAGAAGTAAGGGATCTTGATTCAAATCCAGGCCCTGGACTAGAGCAGGCTTTGAAAAAGGTCATTCTATGTCTCTCCCCCCAGGTTCTTCCTCTGTATGTTAGAGTCGGACTAGAATGACCTGGAAGTTTCCTTCTGGCTCTTACATTGGATAATTCTGGGTTTCACCTACGGCTTCCTTCTCCACACACCGATGTGGAGAGAGTCTGCTGTAAATACACCCTGCTAGAGAAGACAATGGCACCCCACTCCAGTACTCTTGCCTGGAAAATCCCATGGACGGAGGAGCCCAGTGGGCTGCAGTCCATGGGGTCGCTGAGGGTCGGACATGACTGAGCGACTTCACTTTCACTTTTCACTTTCATGCATTGGAGGAGGAAACGGCAACCCACTCCAGTGTTCCTGCCTGGAGAATCCCAGGGACGAGGGAGCCTGGTGGCTGCCGTCTCTGGGGTCGCACAGAGTCGGACACAACTGAAGCGACTTAGCAGCAGCAGTAGCAGTTCTTAAGTAGCTAGCTTCTCCAATAACTCATTTTGCATGTGTTATGCTTTCTGCGACCAAGTGGGTAAAAATAAATCCAAGTGACAAACATCTATCGTTTTAACTTGGCAGATATATGAATTTGACTGCCATTCAGATTCTGTCAAAATATTTTCTACCTACTACTTCTGATCATATCTAACTTGTCCTAAGCTAGCTGGAATTGGTATTTACCATAATTTGCTTTAGTGACTAAACCACCACCATAATGCGACACCATCTTTGTTTTCCAAAGATTTTTTTTAGTTTACTTTGCAAAATAGAAAGCGATGCTATGCTAGTCAGAGCACGCTGCTCGAATCCCAAGAAGATGGCAATAATTACTGATCAACCTATTAACTAGCAGTATAGTGATGCCAGAGGTGCAAAGATGGCCTTCTTTTCTAGTTTTTTTTCCCCCTCAACTCCTTAGCTGCTCCACTGCCATCCTCTCTCTCCCCCTCCCCCAACCATGTCCTATTCATCCCAGATGCTCTCCTTTATCCACTTTTCTTCATTTTCTCTATTTCTTCAGAAATTCTGCTTGTATCCTACTTGTGATAATAACCCCACATTAAGTTCCTGTAAGCCTATACAGTTCACCGTTATCAAACTACATATCACAGGAGTCTACAGATTCAAATTGAAGATTTTTCCTTTTCTGTGGGAAGATCCCTAAGTGGGATGTAAGCAGATTTGGTCATCAAACTTTAAGACTCAGGTTTGTCCAGCACTTTGCACATTTACCCTGAGCATGAGACTCCCTCGGGACATTGGTTAAACATTCAAGTTCTAAATGCTCTAAACCTGACTCAGAGACCCCTGCAGATTTAAGCAGCCTTTATTTGATTCCATTGTTCAGAATCTGGGTATAAGCACTGCTATCTCAGGACTGCATGCATTATCTAACAAAAATTCACTGAGCCACAAGAGACGCCACAATAGTGCTAACCACCCAGAGCACAGGTAAATACAGTGAGACATACAAGCTCTTTCCCAGCTCCTGACTTCACTGGCTCCTTCTCAGAGTTCAGCTCCAAGTGTACCCTTCGGAGAGCTCTTCCTTTGTGCCATATAAAGTAGCACCCAGCCCCGTCATTTCCTCAGATATTATTCTGTTGGATTTCCTTGTGTCACTCTCTGCAATTATCTTGTCTATTTGTTGACTGGTTGGCTAACTCATTTACTAATTGCAAATCATCCCAATTGGACAGAATCTGAATGTTTAACCAATGTCCCAAGGGAGTCTCAGGCTCAGGGTAAATGTACAAAGCGCTAGACAAACCCAGGTCTTAAAGTTTGATGACCAAATCTGCTTACATCCCACTTAGGGATCTTCGCAAAGGAAAGGAAAAATCTTCAATTCGAATATACTCTGTAGACTCCTGTGATACATAGTTTGATAATGGTGAACTGTATAGGCTTACAGGAACTTAATAAAAGCCATTTTCAGTCAGGTTCATATTTAAGAAAAAGAAAATTACTGGTAAAGCACAATCTGATTAATACCCTAGTGAACATTCTATGCAAAAAGAAAAAGAGAAAAAAAACCCCATAATTTGGAAATATGTTCTTAGTTTGCATTGAACAAACTTCCAAAGCCTGACAGAAGGAATATGAGGGAGTATGTAGTTAAGAATACAATGAGGATGAAAGGAGAAGAAAGCAAAGTAAGGCTGGAGGACATAAATAGAATACATGTAACAGGTAAGCGTGAAAGAAACAATGGACACTGCAAGCAGTGCAAGGAGAGGCCAACAGTAGGAACCTGGAAACAAGAGGAAAGTTAAGTCCTAAAGAGAGATTACAGTCCCCAGACCTGCAACAGCTTTCCTGAAATCTGACTGAAGGCAATAACATCTCAGAAGAAAGAATGTCATCCGAGCCAGGGATGTGTAGAGTGGCCATATACAATTTCAAGGGAGAAAGTTCTTGGTCAATGTCAGCCTTTTTCATGGCTGGATATCGCTTTTGTTCTGCTTCTGTGCAAAAAGCAACCTCTGATGGTAACTGGATTTGCCAGGTATTGAGTATCCAATTGGTAGTTTTATTTCCTCAATCCAAATAAATATGATGGCATTCTAGTTAATTACAAACACGCACGCACACACACACACATACACAATCCAGAGGGTAGGCCAGAGGGAGGAGGGAAGGGGGGAAGCCAGTTTTGGCGCCATGCTTCACCCTCATTCTTCTGTGTGCTAACTCTATGGCCTGGGGTTCTTCTTACTCTCTCGAAGCCGGTTCCTTCTTTTCCTCCTGTGTGCAGCTCTCCCCAGACACTCCTCCCAGGCTGGGTCAAATGATCCCCACCCCGCGTTCCCGTAGGCTCTCCACATGTGTATCACTGAATCAGACGCTGGTAGTGGATTACCCCTTCATCTGGCCAGCTGGACTGAGAGCACCTGAAGGGCAGAGATGCTGCCGTATTCACCCTGGATTCCTGACACCTAATGGGGGGTCGGGGCTGGATGTCTAGTAGTTACTCAGTTTTCAAGGAAGCAGGAAAGGAAAGCTGAAAGGCTCCTAACCCACTGACCACCACATGACATGCGAATATACCAAATACCTTTGAGATGAGGCACTGTCCCTTGGTGCAATAATAGCAGCAAAATCGTAGAGCTCCCAGTGCCTTCTTCTCCCATGTTATAAACCACGTTATCATAGGTACCTGGGAGGCCAAGTACTCCTCTTCTCATTTGAGGTGATTTATTATAATCTAGAACAGGGGAGTCTGAGGCTTATCTTACAGTCCATGTGTTTCCACATTTGGGTTGTATGCTTAGTTGCTCAGTTGTGTCCAGCGCTTTGCAACCCCATGGACTGTAGCCTGTCAGGCTCCTCTGTCCATGGGGATTCTCCAGGCAAGAATACTGGAGTGGGTTGCCATGCCCTCCTCCAGGGATCTTCCCAACCAATTCTCCTGCCTTGCAGGTGGATTCTTTACCATCTGAGCCACCAGGGAAGCTATATTTGGGTTATCAAACACAGTTAAGTCACATTACATCATAGTTTGAAAGAACCCTCTGTTCAAAACATTAGCTTTACTATTCTAGTAATCAAATAAGACTAGTAAGTCAAATATGTAAACAACAATAAATAATTTGTAAATTGTTAATCAGGGAAGAAGAAACATCCAAATCACATAGATATGGATGCTGAGAAAGGTCATTGAAAGTTTAAGGAGTCTGTCTTTGAACTAGAGACTATCTACTTACCCTGGTAGAGGATATTGGGTACATCAAACACCCCAAGTTCAAAAAAGGGCAAATAAATAAAGTCTGAGATACTGTCTCACTCAAACTGTGGAACTAAAGACATAGTGATACAGAAAGCTTATCTTCTTATCCTTTAGCCCCCACCCACTGGAAAATATTAAACACTTCCTCTTTCAACATATACCTTTTTATTGGGTTGGCCAAAAGTTTGTTTGGGTTCTTCTAGAAGATATGGAAAAACCCAAGGGAACTTTTTTGGCCAAGCCAATATTTTCCTGAAGCAAATGTGTGTTCATTACTGGGTACAATGACTAATTTGATCTTTTTAGCTAACGATATTCATATACTGAAGGATTTACTAGTTAGGTAAACTTGAGTAATTTTCTTAAACTTGCTAAGCGTTGTTTTCTTATCTGCAAAATAGACAATAAAATTCCCCTTGTGGGGTTGGTGAGGCCCAGTTGGGAGAACAGACTTAAGTTTCTTCAGTACAGCATGGAGCACAAAGTCATCATTCTGATCAGCATCTCTTAGTCTTTCTCCAGGAAAAGCCTTTGTGATTTGATATTTGAAAAACCTATTAATACAACAGCACTGGTCAGAGGAGCAACATGGCAGAGAATTATAATAGCTTGTCTACTAGGGCCAAACAACTGGGTTCAAACCCCGAACCTACACTTGCTTTGGGGCATCCTTGGGCTATTTTCATTTAACCTGTTTAACCTACCTATACCTCAGTTATACCTGATCTGTAACATGGAGATAACAAGGATGCCCACCTCCTGGGTTGCTGTAAGGGCTACATGACTGATCATACATAAAGTATCTAGATCAGTGCTCAGCACTGAGTTAGACATGATGCGTTTGCCATTCTTGCTGCTGACCCTGCTCTCCAGGTTTAAAGATGCTCAGAATCAGACTCCAGAGTGGGAAGAGGTGGGAACATACTAAGAAACCAGTTACTTAAGATGCAAAAATTAGTTGTTGTTTCCTAAGTCATCCCACTGGGATAATGATTTTTATCAAGATACTTAGTCTTTAATTTTTTCATTATGTTTTTTAACAGCCTTTTAAAACATAGGAATAACTAAGTGAGAAGACCTGAGGGGCAGAAGTAGCCTGCAGAGCCCTCCCCATTTAGTACATCTCTATTACAGCACTAGTGATGCTGCAGATCTTTTTCACCTTCATGCCTGTTTTCTCTACTAGACCGTACATACCTCAAGGGATGAGGACTCCATTCTGCCAATTTACTTTTGCATTCTCAGTTCTTAGCAGAGTGCCTGACATAAAGCAGGCACTTAATATTTATTAATGAGCGAGTGATCAAATGAGTGAATTAAAATCCCCTAAGGGAGGAAATGGCAACCCACTGCAGTATTCTTGCCTGGAGAATTCCATGGACAGAGGAGCCTGGCGGGCTACAGTCCACAGATTCACAGAATCAGACACAACTGAGCAACTGACATTTTCATTTCACTTTCTAAGATACATGTAGACATTTGTTCAAGTACAAGCATATCACACAGATCTTTTTATACTATCTGAGCAGAATTTGACTCTTAGATCGCCATGTAGGTGCCAATAGCAAATGAGAAGAAAGATGAACAAGAATGATGTCCCTATAGCCTGGAACCTCAGTTTCACAGTCCCTAGTTTTTACCATAGAGAGATGTTATTATGAATCCTCTTGGCAATTCTAGTTAGCCTAGCCAGAGCTGATGCACTGCATGGGGCCTTTGGCAAGATTGTTTTTGCTTTATGTGGATGATATACACCCAACCCAACTAAAGTATTTAATGCTTGACCCAGCTCAAATAAGATCAAATCATCTTCCCATACTTGCACAAAAATGTTATCAATAAATCCAATAAAACATTTTTTATAGAGTCATAGACTCTGAGACTCACAAGCCTTCCTACAGTTTGTCCATCCATCCTCCCACACTGTAAGAATCCCTGGATAGCACCATACACTGAGTCATCTCTTAGTTACCCAGCACCTCCAGAAAGAGGAAGCTCCTTCACTTCACTCGGCAGCTGGCTCCCCTGGAGAACAGCTCTCATTTTTAGGAAATTCATCTGATAATGAGTTAAAATATTCCTTCTGTAATTTCTACCCCTTGATCCCCTCTTAACTTTCAAACTTCTAAAATGTAATTCCTTTTCCAGGTAACAACTCATAAAATGTTTAAAAATAATTGTTGTGTCCTCATTTCTTATCTTCTTTGGTGACAATTCCAATTCCTTCATCTGTTCTGGATCTTCCCAAACCCCAGTCACCTTCCAGTACGTGCTCACTGCACTGACAATATTCGTCTCCAAATGTGAGCTCCAGATCCGGCTTTATGGTGCCACTGTGAATGTCCTGGTGTCCACAGAGTACAGGCCAATTTGCTAAGTTTAGATCCTTCACATTCAGTCTATGACTACCCTCCACTTTGGGACAAGTACATAACATGCTGTCCTCAACACAACTGCACTTCTGGTCCATAAAAACCCTTTCTTCTTCCCCCCCTACCCCCGACATGTTTTGTTTTAAGATGTTCCTAATCTCTTTGGTTGTATAACTGAAATGCGTGTGTTTTGTTTAAACCTAATGACTACATTTGTTCATATAAAGTGCTGTTCTTGTTTGCTTTGGCAGATCTATGCTGTTGATAGCTGTTTGAGTCTGGAACCTCCTACCTAACATATTATCAATTCTCTCTTTTTGCTACCTGCATATTTTGACATCTGCAAGTAATGTTTTTTTCCATCTTCTCTAAGTCATTGCTACTTTGCTGGGGAAATACAGAACAAGCACAGAGTCCTCTGGCAGTCCTGGGATCTTGCTAGGTTGACATCAAGCCTGTACCTAATCACCAAGGCTCAGGTGAAATGTTCAGTTACTGGTGAATCTCCTGACTATTCTAAAATCCTGCCCACAGTTCCTCTTGATGATGAGAATACAATGTCCAGTTATCAAAGGTCTTCTTGACATCTGCATATACATACTGTCTATAGCATTCTCTTAGCTACTCTTCTAGCAAACTTATCACAAATTATAATCTGAATTAATTTGTTATTTAATATGTATGGGTCTTGTGAGCACCATTTCTTATTTTTTTACTTAAAAATCCATTCTACAATTTTGCTGAGGATATGTTTCTTTATCAAATATTAAAATAGTTTGCAATATAAATTCATGACATATCTTCTGACTTCATATAAAAATGTTCATATTTATAAAATACTCAGAGATCTTGTAAAAGTGATCAGACAATGAAATTTAAATTTCCAAAGTCCAAAACTATTATTTTTTTCCACATATACATTGTGTCCCAGGAAAGAATAAGACTATTTTATTTACAATCAACCATAAATGCTCATTTGGGACTTTATTTAGAAAATTAGAACAAAAATCTTAAAACCACAAGTCTCAAAATAAACAATCATTTCTGTCCTAACTGCCTCATTTCACAGGTGTGGGAACTGAGACACAAAGGAGTTAGTAAATCTTATCAGCAGATAATACAATAAGGCTGATCTCTTTAGCAAATTAAAAGCCCTACATTCTTAAAAAAAAATTATATCACTGAAAGAAAAACATTTACTTTACCAATTATTTATTATAAAACTCCCTTGATATGAACATAGCACTTCATTTTAAAAAAGACAGAAACTTCCCTCAGCTTGATCTAGGCAGCAGATATGCCTCTCTGTGGGTTATGAGCCAGCTGGGGGCCAGTTCAGAGAATGTGGGGTCCTTTCCTCTTCTAGGGAAAAACAACTCTAATGGAATCTACAGAGGGTACATGAAATGTCAAACTTGGGCAGCAGTTTCTCATCATAAAACATGGAAATATGATCGTATATTAATATATGGCTTCCCTGGTGGCTCAGATGGTAAAGAATCTGCCTGTAATGCAGGAGACCCGGGTTCAATCCCTGGGTTGGGAAGATTCCTTGGAGAAGGAAATGGCAACCCACTTCACTATTCTTGCCTGGACAGAGGAGCTGGGCAGGCTACTACAGGCCATGGGGTCGCAAAGAGTCAGACATGATTGAGCAACTAACACATACACACAAGAAGATATTAATATATAATATATATACACATATATATGTAAAACACACACAAATAATATTATCAGTTTGTTGCTACTGGAAAAAAAATGATGAAATTTTATGGAAGTAACAAGATACAGAAATAGGAGGGTAGTGAGGCTGGGGAGAGTTATGTTCTTATTGGTACAAAAACTAGGGTGAAAACAACCTTACTTGGAGCTGGAAGCAAAAACGATATGAGTCAGAAATGGTGTCCTTACCATACACATAATTCAGTATTATCACATCTACTTGTGAAATATCCTCCGTGACTGGCCGAACCAGACAGCATCCGAAGTCCCTCCTGATATAACAGGATGTGATTTTAAAACTCCCTAGAATAGCAGAGCTCTATAAAACACAGGTATATCATAAAGAGCATCAGGCCAACTCCTTGAGAAACAAGGTGCACTCCCCTCCTGCCAGGGAGCGCCCTGGAGGCTAAGGGGCCAGCAGGCATTCTCAGAACAAGGGAAATCTGAGAGTGAGGACCATTTTCCCCTACAACCCTGTACTAATATAGTTGGATTACTAGCCTCTCTGCACGAATGTTGAGAAACCTGCGCCACCCAGTATGGATCGTGCCGGCTCCACGGTGGATTCTTTCATAGGCCACCTCTTTCACTGTGTACTCTACATCTCTCATGTTCCTCAATGCTGCTAGAACCTACTCTCTTATATATGGGTTACATGCTATGGGTTCAAGGAAATAGGATCACTGTCCACTCAGTTGTTCAGGCCAAAAACTTGGATATCGTCCTGACTTGTCCCTTCTGCCACCTTCAATGGAAACAATCACCAAGGATTTTCAAGTATCTCTTTAGTATCTCTTTAATCCATTTGCTTCTTTCCAACTACCCTATGTTTCATATAGATTGAATTATCATCATCCCTCAGTTCAGTTCAGTTCAGTTGCTCAGTCGTGTCCAACTTTTTGCAACCCCATGGACTGCAGCACGCCAGGCTTCCCTGTCCATCACCAACTCCCAGAGCTTGTTCAAACTCATGTCCATTGAGTCAGTGATGCCATCCAACCATCTCATAGTCTGTCTTCCCCTTCTCCTCTTGCCTTCAATTTTTCCCAGCATCAGGGTCTTTTCCAGTGAGTCAGTTCTTCATATCAGGTGGAGCTTCAGCTTCAGCATCAGTCCCTCCAATGAATATTCAGAACTGATTTCCTTTAGGATGGACTGGTTGGATCTCCTTGCAGTCCAAGGGACTCTCAAGAGTCTTCTCCAACACTACAGTTCAAAAGCATCAATTCTTAGTGCTCAGCTTTCTTTATAGTCCAACTCTCACATCCATACCTGACTACTGCAAAAACCATAGCTTTGACTAGACAGACCTTTGTTGACAAAGTAATGTCTCTGCTTTTTAATATACTGTCTAGGTTGGTCATAGCTTTTCTTCCAAGGAGCAAGCATCTTTTACTTTCATGGCTGCAGTCACCATCTGCAGTGATTTTGGAGCCCCCCAAAATAAAGCCTCTCACTGTTTCCCCATCTATTTCCCATGAAGTGATAGGACCAGATGCCATGATCTTAGCTTTCTGAATGTTGAGTTTTAAGCTAGCTTTTTCACTCTACTCTTTCAGTTTCATCAAGAGGCTTTTTAGTTCCTCTTCACTTTCTGCCATAAGGGTGGTGACATCTGCGTATCTGAGGTTATTGATAGTTCTCCCAGAAATCTTGACTCCAGCTTGTGCTTCATCCACCCTAGCATTTTGCATGATGTACTCTGTATAGAAGTTAAATAAACAGGGTGACAAGATACAGCCTTGACATACTCCTTTCCCAATTTGGAACCGTCCATTCTTTCATGTCCAGTTCTAACGGTTGCTTCTTGACCTACACATGGATTTCTCAGGAGGCAGGTAAGGTGGTCTGTTATTCTCATCTCTTTAAGAATTTTCCACAGTTTGTTGTGATCCACAAAGTCAAAGGCTTTGGCATAGTAAATAAAGCAGATTTTTTCTGGAACTCTCTTGCTAGCGTGTAAGATGAGTGAAATTGTGTGTTTCCAAGTGGTCTTTCTGCCCCTATATTCTGCAAAGTGTAGTCAGCAGTCTCTATACGTGTCAGGACTGACAAAACTACTTCTCCTCTCACTGTTTCCCCATCTATTTCCCATGAAGTGATAGGACCAGATGCCATGATCTTAGCTTTCTGAATGTTGAGTTTTAAGCTAGCTTTTTCACTCTACTCTTTCAGTTTCATCAAGAGGCTTTTTAGTTCCTCTTCACTTTCTGCCATAAGGGTGGTGACATCTGCGTATCTGAGGTTATTGATAGTTCTCCCAGAAATCTTGACTCCAGCTTGTGCTTCATCCACCCTAGCATTTTGCATGATGTACTCTGTATAGAAGTTAAATAAACAGGGTGACAAGATACAGCCTTGACATACTCCTTTCCCAATTTGGAACCAGTCCATTCTTTCATGTCCAGTTCTAACGGTTGCTTCTTGACCTACACATGGATTTCTCAGGAGGCAGGTAAGGTGGTCTGTTATTCTCATCTCTTTAAGAATTTTCCACAGTTTGTTGTGATCCACAAAGTCAAAGGCTTTGGCATAGTAAATAAAGCAGATTTTTTCTGGAACTCTCTTGCTAGCGTGTAAGATGAGTGAAATTGTGTGTTTCCAAGTGGTCTTTCTGCCCCTATATTCTGCAAAGTGTAGTCAGCAGTCTCTATACGTGTCAGGACTGACAAAACTACTTCCTTGCTTAGAAGTCTTCAGGATGAGCCCAAAGTCTACAGCCTGACCAGCAGGTCCTTCATGACCTCACCTTGACTGATCCACCAGTCTCCTTGCCCCTTCACCCCTTGTTTCTACCCTCTGTGTTATTTGCAGTGCCCTGAACAGGCCATGCCATCTTTCGTTTCCAGGTTTTTGTCCCTGAAGCTCCCTCTGTCTCCAACACACTTTAAGTCTCCAACACACTGTAAAGAACCACGTGCCAGTTCCTCACACCACTCCACAGCTTCCAGTGTTCAGTTTAATAAAAAGAATGGCTTTCACTTAATGCGAGTGGTTCTGTTCAGGGCATTTTTATGCATCCAGTTTCTGAATCCCCTCATCAGCTCTCTGAGGTAGGCATTATCATGTTCCTCTTTTATAGATGAGTCACACGATCTCTCAAAGCTGGATTATGTGCTACTTCTAAAGTCCTCCCAGAGGCTCCTGTGTTTATCATAAAACTTACAGTTATCTATTTTCCCAATCTTCTGCACAGAGTGCAGTCCTGAAGGGAAAATACACGTCTGATTTTTGGTGGTCTCTGAGATGAAGCTCAATAAATTAATAACTGATGGCAGTGACAGCAATGCTCGGCAATATGGTAGAAAGGGTGGCAAATGGTATAAAGTTTAGTAGCACATTCTTGGGCTTCCCAGGTGGTGCTAGTGGTAAAGAACCTGCCTGCCAATACAGGAGATGTAAGAGATGAGGGTTTGATCCCTGGGTCAGGAAGATCCTCTGGAGGAGGGCATGGCAACAAACTCCAGTATTCTTGCCTGGGGAACCCCATGGACAGAGGAGCCTGGTGGGCTGCAGTCCATGGGGTCACAAAGAGTTAGGCATGGCTGAAGCAACTTGCACAGCACAGATGGCACACAGCACATTCTAGAAGCTTTCTGCATTCAGATCTTCCCACGACTGTGTAACCATGAGCAATTTACCTCTCTGTCTAGAATGGGGATAATGATAATACATATTTCATGTAAGAGCTAAATAAGTTGATATCTGTGCGTGCTTAGATGAATTCCTGGCACAAATAAGGACTATACAAGTGTTTGCTATTATTAGCATTCCTGTTAACAAAGAAATTAAAAGCACTTGTAAAATGGAATGAATATCATTAGTTCAATTTTACTGGCAAGAGAAACAAAGATAAAATGACAACCCTCAAACATCTGCTGGTCCTAGAATTAAACACCATTGCCCAAATACTTGTTACAAAGCATCAAAGAAACAGCTTAAGGATGGATTCCTTACAAAATATCCTGTCAGCAGATTTTTTTTAAAGAACAACGAAAACAACAAACTAACAAAAACAGCAGATGAATGAGTCAGCTCTAACCAACTCTAAAGAGGAAAAGGCCTCAAAGTTTCAGAGCACACCACTTACTCACATCAAGAATAAACTCCACATGCTCCTGTGCTGTGTTTAGTTGTGTTCAACCCTTTGCAACCCAAGGACTGCAGCCCATCAGGATCCTCTGTCATTTGGCTTTTCCAGGCGGATTCTCTGGGCAAGGATACTGGAGTGGGTTGCCAGTGGGATCTTGCCGACCCAGGGAATGAACCCATGTCTTTTGCATCTCCTGCACTGGCAGGCAGATTCTTTACCACTGCCTCCCCTGAGAAGCCCTATATAAGGACCAAATTAAGTAAGAGAGCTATCAAGAAATGTTTCCTAAGACTAACTAACAGGACAAGCTCAGATTTGTGAGAAGGATTAGGACCAAAGAAGTTCCATTCAATGGGGAAAAATTTATGGCGAAAATTCCCTGAACAATTTATTCACTGACAGTGAAAAAACCTGCATCCTCAGACCTTGACAGGGATTTAGTTGTGTGCTCTAAAAAACACAGCAGATGCCTTATTAAAACAATAATTTAGAAAAGATATAACCGAATGGACACTCTGCCAGGATTTTGTGGAGTCACTGAGTATTTCATCCCTTGTGAGGAACACTCTCTGTTTAGAGAATACTGGAATGGAGATCCTATTTGCTGAAAACAATGGCTGGTTTTCACCACAAGAGACATAGAAATACAGGAAAGTTTCATTCAGAATAGACCCTCTGCCAAGCAGTCCAAAGCCTTGGTCCTCTTGTCTGTGACCCATTTAAATGCTCACAGGAATTTCCCTGTGAAGAAACAGCAACCAGAACTTTTACTATAAACATTATCCTTCAGTGTTCAACAATGATCCATTCTTCGGCAATGCTTGGCAAAGAAAATAAAACAGTATTCACTGAGGTGCTGTGGCTGTCTATTCTTTCTGGATCCCAGGTCAAAAATGAATTCCTGAAACTCCATGTCCCATTTCTGTGATGGAGATGAAATCTTTCTTAAAATGTAGCATAATCATGAAATTATTTATTTTCTTGAGAAGTTTGCAAGGACAACTAATGGTCCCTTATGACAAATAATGTTTGTTTTATCATGAATTTAATAAAATTTTTTGAAAACAGCAAAACCCCCACTAAAAATTTGGAGAGTTTTTAGATTTCTCTGAAGTGGAATTTGTTCTTTAGTGGGAAAGATAAGTGGATGAGGGCCCCCATGAGATCCTAGGAAATTCTCAGAGGCTTCTCTGTCATTTGTCAATACCCACCACTGTACTTGCAAATTATGCAGTGTGTAGGGCATCATGTTTGGAGGTTAAAACAGACACCTACAAGTCAAAGATTCCCTCTTCTCTGGCGATTGCATACCCCTCAATTAATCGCTCTGTGTCTTAGCTTTGTAGAAATTAAGTATCACATCCCTTATCCTTCTGTCTCAGTCTCACTCTCTGTCTCTCTCCCTCACACATACAGACACTTCATCCACATGGTTACACAGGTAAGGCTCCTGGCACATCTGATACTACTCCTGACCAAAACTGGTTCCTCTGAAACACTTGACCCAAACTGGACCAATCAAAATCCCATCCTTAGACCCCGGTTTCTGGCCAGATGTGAATGTTCTGAGGTTTGTTCTGATTTCAGGCTGGGCCAGGTAAGATTCATCCCAGAGAATATGTAAATGGGAGAGAGAGACCTTGACACATACACACAGGAGCTACGGGCTGCACATTCGGCACAATCTAGATAGAAGTAGCTGGAAAATAAAAGGGCTTCCCTGGTGGCTCAGATGGTAAAGAATCTGCCTGCAACGTGAGAGACCCCAGGTTAATCCCTGGGTTGGGAAGATCCCCTGGAGGAGTAAATGGCTACCCACTCCAGTATTCATGCCTGGAAAATTCCATGGACAGAGGAGCCTGGCAGGCTAATAAAAAGCAGTTTGCAGAGGGAGATAAGAAAACAAGCACATAGGGGAAACTCAGATGAAAAGGGAGTAGAATTTCCTGGAGAACACAGGACTTTCCACGCCCTGCTTCCAGGCCACTCCTTAGGTCTGGTGATCTATACACTCTTGGTTCCCCAACTTTTTCACTTAAGCTGACAGACGTGGTTGGTCCTGTTTTTGCAATTAAGAGTATAGTTAATAAATGAATGGAACTCTAAATGTAAGCACAGATTTCCATATATTTCAGAAACTGAAACATATAGTTTCTTCCAGATGTGTCATAACCACTGCAATCAGATCAATCATCTGCTATAATTTTAGACTCTCAGACAAAAAGAAGTTGAGTCATTCATTGGTCAAAAGCCAAAAAGTTCCCAAAGAGTTTGGGGGGAAAGGCTGGCATAGAACATAATGTACGGCCACACAGTGGCTTTAATGATGTAAATAAGCTTTTAGAAATTATTTTCCTTCCATTTCTCTTAGCTTCAGAAGTCAGAGATTTGAAGAGGTGTATTAAAGAGGTGCACTTAAATAGATGAGTTTTCATTTTGATAAAGTGCAAAATGTGCAGACTTTAAGCCTCATCCATCTGTTTATTCATAGCACTCTTATAAACTTGTCACCTAAAAACAAATCATCTGTTAAAGCACTTCCAGGCAGGCACATTTCTTCCTTATGCAGGTAAAAGGGGTAGACTTGAGAGCTCCTTTCAGAAGCAAAAGATAATAACAGCCTTACGTTTGAATTTCAAGTTCAGTATCACACTTGGCATGAATATCAAAGTCTTCCAGGGGTACTGTTTGGTTCACAGGGAGGTTTTTCTTGTTTGAGCCTTCTTACATAAGACTCTTGGAGAAGAGAAAAAAAAACTCGCCACATGTTGAGACAGGAAGGAGCTGGTGTGCAAGCAGCATAAACCACCCAGTACGCAATGCTTTGGCCTCTATAATCCTTATAGCCAGGCAATTTCATCCTTTCCTTAAAAGATGAGCTCTACAAGGAGGGGACCAAGCACTGAAGAGAAAGTAAACTCCTGTCTCACTCTTCACATCATTAAAAGGAACTCAAGCCTGCGGTGCTTGTCAGGGATGAGCCAGAAGTTCAATGCCTATGGAGGCTCTGGCCCACAGAAAATTCTAACTCCTACCTTCATCCTCACATTTAAAGCTGCCTTTTTGCTTTCAGTGCGTCCTCTTCAAGCTCCACTCAGCTACCCTTCAATCTCCTGGCTGCTGCCCTCAGTCTCTGCCTGAGTCCCCAAGTCAGAGATAAGGGGACAGGTGATCCATCTTTGGACACAGGAGTAATTTCCCAGACCTGGAGAATGGAAGCTGCTTTCTGTGATCACCTTCCAAACAAATTTGGTTTTCAATTGGGACTTCTCTCTGGTGGTTTTTAAAACACTTCAATAAAGAACTGCATTCTTATGAAGCAAAGACGCAGGGGGAAGAATATGTCAGTCAAGAGTATGCTGGTCTAACCTGCAGGCTGGAGGGGTGGGGGGTATGGTTTTACACTTTCATGTTTCTAGGCAGGGAGCTGTATTGCTGAGAGAGACAATGAGAACGCCACCTCTGCTGGACCCTGGCTGGGACTAGCTGAGGGGTTTTAGTGGTTAAAAGTCCCAGTTTACCCTAAAAGCATCACTTAATTTATTTCCAAGTTCACTCCCCTGCACAAGGCCTTCTATAAAGAAAGGAAGTAGCCCCATTATCCTCTTCAGACACATCAAAAGTCAGTGACGCCTTGGGGCTACTTTTGGAACCCACCAAACTGCTCCTTTCTCAAGCTCTTGCTCTTGCTCCTGCCAGCTCTGGGGGGACCCTCTCTGAACAGCACTGGGCTCTGCTCTCACTGTATCTAGGGTTCTACTCAGGCATCAAGTCTGCAGAGAAAATTCCAGGACCAGCCCCTCTCTTCCTGCCTCTACCCTGCCATACTCTCTATCTCTTCCTCTGCTTTATGTTTTAATCAAAGAACATCACACTACTTGAGATGATATTATAATTTATTTAAGTTGCACGCCCACTAGAATGTAAGCTCATGAAGGCAAGGACTTTGTCTTTGTATCACTCTATTCCTGAGGCCTAAGTTGGGCCTGGCCCATATGGGCCCTTGGTGAATGCTAAGAAAGAATGAATGAATAGGAACAGAAGCCAGATCTCTCATTTCTAACTCCCTGTTAGCTCTGATTTACTCCTCTATGCTTTTTGCCCTGGCTTGCCGACAGGAATTGGGAGATGGATAGCTCTCACCCTTTTGCACATCTTGTGCTAAAGCAGAAACACTTTATTTAAAAGTATGTGAATTATATAAACCTTTTATTGATGGAAAGCATGAGGAGAAGGAATACTGCATGCTTGTGGGAGAGGGGTTTGATAAAATCAGCTGGAGGACAGTTTAGAAATACCTAACAAAATTTTAAACAGGCATTTTCTTGATCTACTAATTCTCAAATAATACAGTGCACAAAAGAGTCCCACAAATCCCCAGAGATGTATATACAAGGATGCTCACTGCAGCATTATTGATAATGGTGAAAAATCAGAAGTAACCCATAGGTGCATGCATGCTCAGTTGTGTCCAACTCTGTGTAACGCTATGGACCGTAGCCCTCCAGGCTCCTCCGTCCATGGGATTCTCCAAGCAATACTGGAGTGGATGGCCATTTCCTCCTCCAGGTGATCTTCCCAAGCCAGGTTTCGAACCCACATCTCCTGCGTCTCCTGTATTGGCAGGTGGATACTTTACCACTGAGCCACCTAAGGAAGCCCAAGTAATCCATAAAATATCAATAATTCAGTGTGGAATACAATATTACCATATACAGTCTCTGAAGAAAATTAGATACACATGTGGATACTGATATGACAAAAAAAAATCCAAGATATTATGGTCAAGGGAACAAAACAAGCTAGAGAACTATTACGAGTATTAAGACTACCTCTCTGTTCAAAAATCATCACTATGTATGTGTATCACACATTTTCTTTGCAGGGAAAATGTCTCCAAGATGACACGTAAAACTGTTAACAGTCGTGCTGATGGCTCTAAAGAGAGGGCTGAGGGGGGCTTCCACTTTCTAAATAATACGTTTCTGTCATGTGTACATTTTAGCAACAAGCAAATGCCATGTTATAATAATAAAAAACAATCAAGGTTTTAAACATCATTTAAATTCTGGAGCCAGAGAACTTTAATATTTACAAAATTTTCTACATTTTGAGCTCTCATCGTGCATTCAGATTAACAAATTCTATCAACTTTAGGTTTTATTTATTCCTGACTCATAAAATGAGGCTAGGAATTCTTGTCCTGTCTACTGCTCAGGGTTATTGGGTAGCTAAATCAAATTCAAGGGATGAGTTTTAAAAACACTTTAAATTCCAAGAAGCCATTATGTATATTGTTTAAGTTTCTTGTTAGCATTATATTTCATTTATTCCTAAGAATAGATTCTAGAAAGGATGTGTGCTATGATTTTTACAGGTGAGGAAATTCGGGCAGAGAGAAATTAAATTTCTCCCTTGGATAGTACAACTAGAATCAAATGCTTCGACATTAAACTCCCATTTCATCCCATACATTCCCCAGAGAAAAGGGAGGTGAATAGACTCAGGAAACTATGAAATCCTCTAAGATGTAAGGAATTGGGTATAGTCAGGAGCAGTAATAAGCACCTAAGGAACTATAAAATAAAATATGACTGCAGCAGAAAAAAAAAACAAACCAAAAAACTGTACATTTCTTTTCCTGCAAAGCGTGTTGGTCCATCTTTACCAAGACCAATTAATCTTCTTAATTATGCTCAAATAAATGCACCTAAAACCAGAACAGTTTAGGGAAGCTTCTTCAGAATAAACATTCAGGATTTTACTTAAGAAGAGAAAATGTACGCTTTGATAAGACAAACATGCATTTACCGGGAGGAAAAATGAGACTTAGAAAAAAGAGGGGCACTAATTCCACCAAAGCGCAGAAAGGGATACTCTGTTGTTGTTGCTTAGTTGTTAAGTCATGTCTGACTCTGCGACCCCACGCACTGCAGCACACCAGGCTTCCCTGTCCTTTACCATCTCTAAGAGTTTGCTCAAATTCATGTCCATTGAGTCAATGATGCCATCCAACCATCTCATCCTCTGTCGCCCCCTTCTCCTCTGCCATCAATCTTTCCCAGCATCAGGGTCTTTTCCAATGAGTTGGCTCTTCACATTAGGTGGCCAAAGTACTGAGCTTCAGCTTCAGCATCAGTCCTTCCAAGAATATTCAAGGTTGACTCCCTTTATGATTGGCTGGTTTGAACTCTCCACTATGACCTGTCCACCGTGGGTGGCCCTGCACAGCATGGCTCATATTAATAGCATCATTGAGTTATGCAAGACTTTTGCCACCATAAGGCTATGATCTATGAAGGGATGGATGTTTTAGCCACTGGGAAGTTTACAAAGGAAGTTTTGTTCATTGGGGCACAGCTACCATTATACACAAGCAGGGTGTACAAACGAGGGCATGACATGTCCTACTTGTTTCAAGTAGCCACAACCCTGGAAGTTCTCACTCTTGTGAAAGTGAAGTCTCTCAGTCGTGTCCGACTCTTTGTGACTCCATGGACTGTAGCCTATCAGGCTCCTCCGTCTGTGGGATTTTCCAGGCAAGAGTGCTGGAGTGGATTGCCATTTCCTTCTCCAGGGGATCTTCCTGACCCAGGAATCAAACGTGGGTCTCCCGCATTGCAGGCAGACGCTTTATCATCTGAGCCACCAGGGAAGCCCCTCTCACTCTTGACATGACTTCAAATAAGAGGGCACATTCCCAGATAAGGTGGGTATGTTCCAATTCTTTCAGGTTCAAGCAAGTTTTTAATCAATATTACAAAGTTCTATCAATTTCCCAGCACTACGGATCTAAAACCAAATTCGAGATAGCATGTTTATTGATCATCATGCGTGTTAAGTTGCTTCAGTAGGGTTCAACTCTTTGTGACCCTATGGACTGTAATCTACCAGGCTCCTCTGTCCATGGGATCCTCCAGGCAAGAATACTGGAGTGGGTTGCCATGTCCTCCTCCAGGGGATCTTCCCAGCCTCATGATCAAACCTGTGTCTCATGTTTCCTGCATTAGCAGTGGGTTTTTTTTTACCACTAGCGCCACCTGGAAGCCCTTTATTGATCATAAAACACTAAAAGTAACTTCCCAGATAAATTTTCCTCTATATTAAAACAGGTATTTTAAAGATGTCCCATTTACATAACTGAAGCAGTAGACATTAATTTTAAATAATATAATTATTCTTTCTTCCTTGGAGGTGTCATCTATACGTCAAGGCACGAAAAGGTTGTCTTCTTAAAGATGTCCTTGCTTGGATATTTCAATTCCTGTGTGTAGTTCACAGTACAATATAAAGACAAACCAGTCTCTGCCTCAAAGGGCTTCACCTGACACTCAGAATTAAGGCTAGAAATGCTAGGCCTAATTTGCATTTCCTTGAAAGTTCCAGTCCTATTAGAGAATCTCAAAACACTATATTGCAGAACCCTATGCAATTTTTATCTTCAAGATGCTATAGCAACAAGCTCCTGTGCCCAATTCAGACGGACTGGTGTTAGAGACATGTTTCTCAAAACGAGTCAACCTTGTCATCAGGTTAATTTTAGAAGTCCCTTCTCCCCTTCTCTGCCTCTACGACTCTCCCACATGAAGCATTCTCTAAAATATTTTGGGGCAAGCTTCCACTCCATGTTTCCTCAAGAGTGCAGTAACATTGCAAGCACAGTCTGCAGGGCATCTTGAGAGGTCAGCGAGAAGTCCCCTGGTGTCAATAGCTTGAGTAATATTGTTTTCTCCTTCAAACCATATTCCTAAATTGTTTTCATTATCCAACAAGGGATTGTTTGTGCCAGAGCAAATGAGATCTGATGTAAATTCACACTGGCTAATTTCAACCTACCAAAATAGTTTCTTCCTATAATGAAAAAATAAGACATTGATGGAAAACGTGTTAAGTCTCTGTAACAGAGAGGCAGAAGAGAAGAAATGTACATAAATAGGTAGGTCTATCAGAGCAAATGGGAGAAGGCAATGGCACCCCAATCCAGTACTCTTGCCTGGAAAATCCCATGGATGGAGGAGCCTGGTGGGCTGCAGTCCATGGGGTCGCTGAGGGTCGGACACGACTGAGCAACTTCACTTTCACTTTTCACTTTCATGCATTGGAGAAGGAAATGGCAACCCACTCCAGTGTTCTTGCCTGCAGAATCCCAGGGACGGGGGAGCCTGGTGGGCTGCTGTCTATGGGGTCACACAAGTAAGACATGACTGAAGTGACTTAGCAGCAGCAGCAGAGCAAATAATACACCTTTGATGTGCTACTTGGAAGTTGTGAGGATCTAGCCTGTAGGTTATTCTCCTAGAGATTGGAGTTGGGGAAGCAGGTATTTTCCAAAGGCCTTAAAAGAAATGATACTTTATGTTTTCTAGGAATATCAGAGATTTGGGTTTGATTCTATTTCACTGAACTTTTCCATTTCTAAACCACCATTTTCTTTGTTCTGTAAGTTAAAATTTGGAAGCTGGAGTCATCCTTTGGCTGCTCCCCTCATGTCTGATTGTCTCCACCTTCTGAGGCATCTATCATTTTAATGTCTTTTAATTCTACCTTTCCTCTTCTTTTCTCAGTGCCATCACAGGAACTCTTGCTTCTGCAGCATGTATGCCTGGAATGAGGGCATTCAGAACACCTCGGTAGTTTTTTCAAAATAAGCACATCAGGGCTGTGCCAGCAGACCACTGAAGTAGAAACTGGTATGTGTGTCTAGGAGGGGAAGGAGAGTTCTGAGTATGTGCAAAACACCCAGGCGACCTTGATGCAAAGCATCACCACACCACCCTGAAACCACATTCTATAATGAACTGTCTGCGCCCCTCCTTTCTCAACCCTCCAAACCAAGCACTTGGAGCCACTTAGAGCCCATCTCTGATCGGGAGGAATCTGAGGAGCCTGAAGCCTCAGTTCCGCTTTAACCCTGGTGTCTGCCTTATATTCCAGACCCACTAATAAGGTCTCCATGGCAACCTGATACTCAAGGTCCACTGAGGCTGGGCCTCTTCTGGACTCTCAGAGATCTGTCTCAGGGACTCTCAGAGACTGTCAGTCTCTCAGGGACCTTCCAGCCCTGCAGACAATTCATCCACCCATTTTGATCCTAGCCTGGCCCAGGTTGATGACCAGTTCCCAGTACCCACAGCCAGGTTTCCCTGACCCTCACTTCCAACTGCTGCTCCCAAGGGGGCTGCCTGCACCTGGCTGTTGCAAGAAGTGGCATTTGTGTCCTAGCTTTTCCGCCTGGATCCCAGCCCTTCCTTGGAGGCTCCTGGGCACTAATCTGGGGCCTCTACTGTAAATGAGGACCCGCCCCTTACATTGATCTCTCTGTGGCACTCCCTCAGCACCAGAGGCACAGGCATTTGTGAGCCTGCCTGGAGCCAGCTCCTTCCCTCCACAGCGGTCCCACAACCCGGCCCCCTCCTCTCAGCTGACCCAGGCTTCACCTGCAGCAGAGACTGGACAGTGGCAGCTTAAAGGGAACAGAGTACTCCACCTGAATGTGGCCAGCCCCATCTGTACTACTTCCTTAACCCCACAGGGGGTCCTGCCATCCCTCTGTGACCTGATCCTGGTCTAGATGTGTGGGAAAAGCTCCACATACGTGGCCACCGGACTCCAGAGGGCCATTTGTCCTACCAGATCTCCAGGCATCCATTTCCCATGTCAAGGGAATGTCCAGAGAGCTCCTTAGGAAACTCCAGAGGAGCCCACAGCTGCTAAAGAACTTCACCTCCCACAGATGCAGTGAGCTTTGCATCTGATCTTTCTTGTTCAGCGTAGGACGGGTCGTCTCATCCAATGCCCCTGACTGACAAGTGTGGGACAGGCATCAGTGTCCTCCAGCAGGCCTCCAGGGGGCCGTAAGCAAACATGGCGTCTCCTAGAGAGCCCTTGGACGCTCGTCCACGCTCTTCCATTGTCCAAGGCTGCCTGCAGCTAGTGAACCCTGGCTTGGCTGTGTTCTCTGGAAGACCAGTGCCTAGTCTAAGTTAGTCCCTCAGTCACGTCTGACTCTTTGCAACTCCATGGACTGTAGCCTGCCAGGCTCCTCTGTCCGTGGAATTCTCCAAGCAAGACTACTGGAGTGGGTTGCCATTCCCTTTTGCAGGGGATCTTCCCAACCCAGGGATCTAATTCGGGTCTCCTGCAGAATCTGCCTGCCAGTGCCAAGTTAAGCCAGTCTCTTAATGACTCAAGAAGGCACTCTCTCCTGAGGCCCTGATGCCTCTTAAGGCTGCCCTGTTCCACATTCCCAGAGCCTAGCCCTGGGGGGTGCAGAGAAGCTGCAGAGCCAGGTTCCAGGGAACTCCACAGTTTAGAGATTCCCATGCTTCTTGGCCAGATCCGAAGGCCACAGCTCCTCCAGTCTACGATCACTGAGGCCCCCCAAGCTGAATCCAAGCATCAGTTTTCCATGTGGGGCAGACCTAGGCCTGACTCTCCCACCCAGGAGTGAAGTTGCCTGTGTTATCTCATCCCTGAGTTTGAGGGAATCCATGAAGGCCCTCAACTTAAGAATGTTCAGACTTCAATGAAGGGCCCCCAGGCTGGCCAATGTCTCTCCTGAATGGCAGAAATCCAGAATCCAGGGGCTGGTTCTTGGCCTTGCCCCCGGGGACCACATTCGGAGAGACTCCCTGTGTCAGAAGAGTCTATACGGCCCCTTATTATACAGAGGCTCCAAGGAAGAATTGGGACACCTAAAGACCCTCCAGGCCCTGAACTGTGAGTTGCCTTAAAGCAGGGGAACAATATTCCCCTTCAAGTCAGAACAAATGAAGAGAGTCCAGTTCTCACCCCAGAAATTAACATTCCCCTCTTGTAGGACCACCTCTATGTTCTTCTGAGGGTCCATTCTGTACTATCCAATGGAGCACCCAGCACCACTCAGGTCTGCTGTGAGACCTCAATATCCTTAGACTCCCCAGATCCGGTGAGAGCATTGAACTCCACTCCAAGATGACATTCAAAAGTCTGCCATGTGGTGGATAGAAAAAAAGCCATGTGAAGACACAGCAAGATAGACATCCATCTACAGGACGATGAGACAGAGCTCAGATGAATCCAGCCCTGCTTGATCTTGGCCTTCCAGCCTCTAAACTATGAGAAAAGAAATGTGTGTTTGTAAGCCTTCAAAACAAAAGGCTGGCCATGTGTCCCTACAGTAACAATAAGATATCAAAGGGGCCATGCAGGTCCTAGGAACTTGGCTACATGCTTTCCAGCATCCAGACCCTCAGGAACAAACTCACTACAACTTCTCTGAGCCCAGAGCTGTCCACAGAATGACAGACCTAGCGATGAGGAATCTCAGGATTGAGAAGCTTGGAACGTGTCCTCAGGAGGAAAACACAGACCTCCCACGGGAGGGATTGTTCAAGTCGCGAGCAAAATCCTGACCTTTTGTACAAGGCCCATCTACAGTGTTCTCATGGTGATCCAGTCATGAGGGGGACTGTTCTGGATACAACTCTTATCTCATAAGCCTTGTCCTGAACCCAGAGAGGCAGCTCAGAGCAGATACAGAGCAGGAACAGGCTGTTCCCTGACTCATCGGTGAATCCAGTTCTGAAACCCCAGCAAGACATGAGCTCTGAGCTGGAGCCCCAGGTCTGTCTCAGCCACATAGCCCCACTCCACCTCCCACCAGTACTCAAAACAGGTGATAAGAAGACTCACCCTGGAAACAGGCACAGGCCCTGGCAAAGACAAGGAAGCCCCTAAGAAAACACTTCTTGTAGTCGAGGAGACTGATCATGAGACAATGTACATGGCTGGTCTTCATAAAACTGATGGCACAAATCCAGTGAGACTTCAGTCATTCAAAGTGCCCTGCGTCATAGCAGCAGGGTTCTGGGTGACTTAGGCCAAGGGGTCAAACTGAGCAGCCAGGGCCAACCTCGTGGGCGTGAAGACTGTGCAGTCACAAATCGCTCACACCAGGGCCCGGTGCTTGGCTTACAGCTCTGCTTGAAACCCTAAGTGTATCTTTGAACTTAACTTTTTGTAAGTGAAGTTTGATAGGACAATGAGTATGAGTGTGAGCAGAGGAGATGTGCAGAAGAAAGGAAAAAGCTTTATATCTTACTAGCTTTAGTGGTACTTTTTTCCCCTGTAATTTTGTAATTAAAAATTTTTTTATTGAAGTATAGTTGAGTCACAGTGTATAGAGCTGTGTTAAATCTGCTGTATAGCAAAGTGATTAAGTTATATACATATACATATATATATATATATATATTCTTCTTTATGTTCTTTTCCATCATGGTTTATCACAGGATATGGATATAGTTCCCTATGCTACACAGTGGGGCTTCTCAGGCGGCACAGTGGTAAAGAATCCGCCTGCAATGCAGGAGACACAAGAAACATGGGTTTCATCCCTGGGTCGGAAAGATCCCCTGGAATAGGAAATGGCAACCTGCTCCAGTATTCTTGCCTGGAAAATTCCATGGACAGAGGAGCCTGGTGGGCTACAGTTCATGGGTTTGCAAAGAGTCAGACATGACTGAGTGACTGAGCATGCATGCGCGCACGCGCACACACACACACACACAAACCTTGTTGTTCATCCAGTCTGTATATAATAGTCTGCATCTGTTAACCCCAAACTCTCAATCCTTCCCCTTTCCTGCCTTCTTTTAAAAGAGGTCCATAAATTATGCAGCTGGTCCTGTCAGCAGCCCTGATATAACTGCTTCCCAAGCAACATAATAAAACTCCAGGTATTCTCTGGAGCTCCCTCAACCTTTAGTCCCATGTCTCCTTTGAAGGAGATCAGGGTCACTCCTCACACAAGTCAGTTCCCATCCCAGCTTTACTTTCTACCCTTTTCAAAACTTCCCCAGCTCAAAAAAAAGAAGGCCACTGGTGAAAAGCAAGACACAGGGGACCTGCATTCCAGAAAGCAATCAGATTAAGATAGCCTAGAGTTAGTAAGAAGGATCCTGAGTGGCAGCAGGACCATCCCTGTGGTTATGACAAGGACAAGGATAGAGGTTAGGGCAGCTGCCTCCCAGTGACCCATCCAGTAAATATGTTTGTTAGTTCATTTTATAAACATCTGTGCAGAATGGAGATATTCTTTGTTATTCTTGTCCTTGACAAGTTCACACTCTAGTAAGAGATATAAAAATTTTGCAAATGAATTACAATAAAATGGGCTAAATATTTTTATGCATATAGACAGTGTGCTATAGAAGCACTGGATAATTAACTCTGCCTGAGAATCAGAAAATATCACAGGGAAAGATCCTGAAAGATGGATAGGAGTTTGCCCTTTTAAGAATGACCACAAGGAGCATTAAACATCCCTGCATTCCTGCAAGGTGACAGTGAGAGGCCTGACACACAGAAGCATGGACTGGGATGGGGGCAGGAGGCATTTGGGAAAGAAGACTGGAAACAGAGAGGTGAAAAGAGCCTTGCAATTCCAGCAAAGGAGTCTGAGTTTTATCTAGCACGTAGGAGAAATGAGAAAAGATTGGACAGAATTAACTGTGCTTTTTAGGAAGATGCCTCAGCTGGTGGTATGGAGGAAGGCCTGGGGCAGAGAAGACTGGGAAAAAGGAATTCAGACAGATGCAATGTTAAGCAACAAAATGGTGATGGTGGCTTCATCAGTGCAGTCTCAGTAGAATGGCAAGGGTAGCATGGTCTCAGGTATTAAGAAAACAGTGTAATAAATGGTAGGAAATACAGCAGTAGTTAGAAAAGGGAGGTTAAGATCAAGGGTAACATTTTTTAATGGCCAAAAATAGAGCACCTGAGAGCAAAAATAAGGATGAGGCCCCTGGGGAGATGAGAAATCACTCTCACAGAAAAGCTAGAAGGTAACATATGGGGGCCTTTCCAGTTGACTAAGCTGGTGAAGGGAAATAAATTAGGGGGCAACCCACTCCAGTACTCTTGCCTGGAAAATCCCGTGGATGGAGGGGCCTGGTAGGCTACAGTCCATGGGGTCGCTAGGAGCTGGACATGACTGAGCTACTTCACTTTCACTTTTCACTTTCATGCATTGGAGAAGGAAATGGCAACCCATTTCAGTGTTCTTGCCTGGAGAATCCGAGGGACGGGAAAGGCTGGTGGGCTGCCGTCTATGGGGTCGCAAAGAGTCGGACACGACTGAAGTGACTTAGCAGCAGCAGCATGCCAGGTAACTTATGTCTTTGGAGAAGGCAATGGCACCCCACTCCAGTACTCTTGCCTGGAAAATCCCATGGATGGAGGGGCCTGGTAGGCTGCAGTCCATGGGGTTGCTAGGAGTCAGACACGACTGAGTGACTTCACTTTCAATTTTCAGTTTCATGCATTGGAGAAGGAAATGGCAACCACTCCAGTGTTCTTGCCTGGAGAATCCCAGGGACGGGGGAGCCTGGTGGGCTGCCGTCTATGGGGTCACATAGTCAGACACAACTGAAGCGACTTAGCAGCAGCAGCAGCAGCAGCAACAACTTATGTCTTCTTGGTTAGAAGGATGGAGAGGTCAGCTGGGAGGGGAAAAGGGAAAAGCCCAAAAGCCTAAAGGAAAGTGGGAAAACTTTGAGTAGGTCCAACCTTGTTCTTACCAGCCCCCTACCCCCAATTCCAAGTCCCCACGATAGATCCCTGCTTCCTGCCTCCAGGTCTCTCCGACCATCCGTTCCATTCAGTTCAGTCGCTCAGTCATGTCCGACTCTGCGACCCCATGAATCGCAGCACACCAGGCCTCCCTGTCCATCACCAACTCCCGGAGTTCACTCAGACTCATGTCCATTGAGTCCGTGATGCCATCCAGCCATCTCATCCTCTGTCGTCCCCTTCTCCTCCTGCCCTCAATCTTTCCTAGCATCAGGGTCTTTTTGAATGAGTCAGCTGTTTGTATCAGGTGGCCAAAGTATTGGAGTTTCAGCTTCAACATCAGTCCTTCCAATGAACACCCAGGACTAATCTCCTTTAGGATAGACTGGTTGGATCTCCTTGCAGTCCAAGGGACTCTCAAGAGTCTTCTCCAACACCACAGTTCAAAAGCATCAGTTCTTCGGTGCTCAACTTTCTTTACAGTCCAACTCTCACATCCATACACAACTACTGGAAAAACCATAGCCTTGACCAGACGGACCTTTGTTGGCGAACTAATGCTAGGACAAGCCAGCTCTGTCTCTCTCTGGTATCTGAGCTATCTACTGCCCACAGAGTCCTGGGCCAATACCAGCAGTCTCCTAAGGAATCTCTCCCTCTCCAGCCCATCTTGCAGTTCCCATCTTCTCAAGCCATCAATACCCCAAGATCCTACAGGAGCTCTCCATTGCCAGGTGAGGCAGCTTAGCTATGGGCTGAAGACTGGCCACAGATCTATTTGCCTTGGCCTGCGGGAGGCTTTTAACAAAGGTTGAACTCTCAGGGTAGCCAGGTGCCACTCCTCCCTAGGACCTGCTTCCCACCCCAGGCCCAATGCACACAGCAAGGTGTTCTACTCGGTCTCTGTAGACATTTGACAATAAAGTCTACGCCATCTTGGGATTCGAGGCCTTTCAATCTCTGGTCCAGTCACTTCTCAAACCAAACTGTCATCACCATGCAAAGCCCTGTTCCAGAGACCCACCTGCCCTGTCCTGTCCTTCCCCTCTTGACCTCGGCATTTCTGTTTAGATGTCTATATGCCTTCCTCCCACCCTACCTCTCCCTTATCAGTAAGGCCTTGCCCTCTCCTCTCCATACATCACACAGATCCCCTCATCTCTCCTCTGTCTTCAAGGAGGACTCCACAGATCATCCAAACTCACGGTACTTTTTGCCTGGACCCTTTACTTGCTCTTGTGTATATTTCTTTGTTCCTTTAGTTATCTTTTTTAATAAGCTTATTTCCTCAGATAAGCCTATAAGTAGGATTCCCTATGAGTCACTCACAAAGTCTATCTCACACACCACCCAACCATTGTCTCAAATTATGGCCATGCCCCAACAACCATAAAACATTAGAGCAGCACAGATTTGTAGCCTTCAGAACAGAAGCCATGTCTTACACTTAGTATATCATCTCAAATCAAGAAAGTACTCAGACATTTATGATGTGTAAGTATAAAAAGCAGAAGTTTCTTCTTGTTAAGAAAACATAAAGGATAAAACAGGCCCACTGTTCGAACAAAGCTAGTGGAAGTAATGGAATTCCAGTTGAGCTGTTTCAAATCCTGAAAGATGATGCTGTGAAAGTGCTGCACTCAATTTGCCAGCAAATCTGGAAAACTCAGCAGTGGCCACAGGACTGGAAAAGGTCAGTTTTCATTCCAATCCCAAAGAAAGGCAATGCCAAAGAATGCTCAAACTACCACACAATTGCACTCATCTCACATGCTAGTAAAGTAATGCTCAAAATTCTCCAAGCCAGACTTCAGCATATGTGAACCGTGAACATTCAGATGTTCAAGCTGGTTTTAGAAAAGGCAGAGGAACCAGAGATCAAATTGCCAACATCCACTGGATCATGGAAAAAGCAAGAGAGTTCCAGAAAAACATCTACTTCTGCTTTATTGACTATGCCAAAGCCTTTGACTGTGTGGATCACAATAAACTGCGGAAAATTCTGAAAGAGATGGGAATACCAGACCACCTGACCTGCCTCTTGAGAAATCTGTATGCAGGTCAGGAAGCAACGGTTAGAACTGGACATGGAACAAGAGACTGGTTCCAAATAGGAAAAGGAGTACATCAGGCTGTATATTGTCACCCTGCTTATTTAACTTATATGCAGAGTACACCATGAGAAACGCTGGACTGGAAGAAACACAAGCTGGTACCACACAATTGCACTCATCTCACATGCTAGTAAAGTAATGCTCAAAATTCTCCAAGCCAGACTTCAGCAATATGTGAACCGTGAACATTCAGATGTTCAAGCTGGTTTTAGAAAAGGCAGAGGAACCAGAGATCAAATTGCCAACATCCACTGGATCATGGAAAAAGCAAGAGAGTTCCAGAAAAACATCTACTTCTGCTTTATTGACTATGCCAAAGCCTTTGACTGTGTGGATCACAATAAACTGCGGAAAATTCTGAAAGAGATGGGAATACCAGACCACCTGACCTGCCTCTTGAGAAATCTGTATGCAGGTCAGGAAGCAACGGTTAGAACTGGACATGGAACAAGAGACTGGTTCCAAATAGGAAAAGGAGTACATCAGGCTGTATATTGTCACCCTGCTTATTTAACTTATATGCAGAGTACACCATGAGAAACGCTGGACTGGAAGAAACACAAGCTGGAATCAAGATTGCCGGGAGAAATATCAGTAACCTCAGATATGCAGATGACACCACCCTTATGGCAGAAAGTGAAAAGGAGCTAAAAAGCCTCTTGTTGAAAGTGAAAGAGGAGAGTGAAAAAGTTGGCTTAAAGCTCAACATTCAGAAGACGAAGATCATGACATCTGGCCCCATCACTTCATGGGAAATAGATGGGGAAACAGTGGAAACAGTGTCAGACTTTATTTTTTTGGGCTCCAAAATCACTGCAGATGGTGACTGCAGCCATGAAATTAAAAGACGCTTACTCCTTGGAAGAAAAGTTATGATCAACCTAGATAGTACGTTCAAAAGCAGAGACATTACTTTGCCGACTAAGGTCCGTCTAGTCAAGGCTATGGTTTTTCCTGTGCTCACGTATGGATGTGAGAGTTGGACTGTGAAAAAGGCTGAGCGCTGAAGAATTGATGCTTTTGAACTCTGGTGTTGGAGAAGACTCTTGAGAGTCCCTTGGACTGCAGGGAGCTCCAACCAGTCTATCCTAAAGGAGATCAGTCCTGGGTGTTCATTGGAAGGACTGATGTTGAAACTGAAACTCCAATACTTTGGCCACCTGATACAAACAGCTGACTCATTGGAAAAGACCCTGATGCTGGGAGGGATTGGGGGCAGAAGGAGAAGGGGACGACCAAGAATGAGATGGCTGGATGGCATCACAGACTCAATGGACATGAGTCTGAGTGAACTCCGGGAATTGGTGATGGACAGGGAGGCCTGGCGTGCTGCGATTCATGGGGTCGCAAAGAGTCGGACACGACTGAGCGACTGAACTGAACTGTTTTATCCATTTTACTGTTTATGTAAACTGTCTGACTCGATGGAAATAAACAACTCTTATTGTTCATCACTGCCCCGCAGGCACCCAAGGACAGGTGTATTTCACCAAGGCAAGAAGTGAGACCCGTAGGAAGCAGCAGGGGCTAGGAAACCCAAAGCTCTGGCCCCCACACTAGTGATGATTTACAAGATGAACCTGGATAAATCTCTCAACCAATATTGATTTTTCTAGGTAATGGGATCTTTCTTTCTCACATTGTGCAGAGCTATGATATCAACCTGGTGGAGAGGGAAGGACTAGAGGGACAATCAGAGCAGGGGGAGGGCTGCCCATGTGGTGTCCCCTCCCCGCCAGTATTGCCTGGTTTCCCTTTATCAAGCTTCCATGCTGACCCCTAGGTCTATGAGCGGCTGTGATTCCAGCAAACACCCTTTATTCCCAATTCCCTCCCATAAAATGTGTGCTTTAGCTACACACTGAGTGCAGTCCTCAGTGGAAATTTTATTTTTTTAATTAATTTTTATTGGAGTCTAGTTGCTTCACAATGTTGTGCTGGTTTCTACTGCACAGCAAAGTGAATTAACTATAGGTTTACATATATCCCCTCTTTTTGGATTTCCTTCCCATTTAGGTCACCACAGAGCACTGAGTTCCCTGTGCTACACACTAGCTTCTTATTAGTTATTTATTTTATACATAGTATCATTAGTGTATATATGGAAAGCAACTATATCCCCCCACAAAATAAAAGGTAATATCTGAATACAAAACAAAAAATAGTGTGTGTGTATATATATGTCAATCTCAATCTCCCAATTTATCCCACTCCCCTCCTTTCCCCGCTTAGAGCCAGTGGAAATTTTAAAATTACAAACGTGGTTAACACAGATTTGATAAATTCTACCATGGATCAACATATACCATGCTCTTCCAGGTGTTAAGCTACTCAGCTGGTAAGACAGGAAATAAGCACATTCTCCTCTGGCAGATGCCAAGGACCTAAGAGAGGGCATCACTGAGTTCTGGAACTAAACCTTCCAGGAGGCTAGGTGCTGTCAGGAGAGTGGGATGCAGTTGAGTAATGAGACTTCTCTGCTAAATGAAATAAGCCAGACAGAAAAACAAATGCTGCACACACCGTGTATATGTGAAATCTTTAAAAAAAAAAAAAAAAAAAAGGCTGACTTCACAGAGAAAACAGAATGGTGATTGCAGACGGAGGGGAGGAGGAATGGGAGGCGTAGATCAAAGGGCACACAGCTTCAGTGAGAGGAAGTGTAAGTGCTGAGGATCTAATATACAGTATGATGACTGGAGTTGATAACTGTTTACTTGAAAGTTTCTGAGCGTGTATCTTTTTGTTCTCACCACCAAAAAAGGGAACAGAGTTAACTATAGAAGTGATGAATGTGTTCATTATCTTGATCTCGGTCATCAATTCCACAGGGTATATATGTCTATCAGATTGTCATGTTGTGTACTTTACACACATACAATTCTGTATTATTCCTTAATAAAGTTGGGGGGAAAAGCAAAGAGGCAGAATTTGAGACGTGTTCTTGTACCTTACACTCGGGAAATATTCAGTCATTGTTCCAGCTGAAGAGAAAGGTTTCAGGTTTCTGAAAAGATGAAAAACCAGAAAAAACAGTTCTGAAGGCGGGAGTGTGATAGGGAAATGAAAGAAGCTGAATGAATTTAGATGAACAGAACTCAAGGGGCACATGGAGGAAACGGAAGTAGGAAGAAGGCAGAGAAGTGATTACACTGGAAATAAGGACAAAGATTTGGAAAAATGACTTTTGAACTGACTTGCAAAGGAAGGTATTTAAAACATGAAAGCAGGAAAAAAAAAATTAAGAGCCAGAGATGATAAAACAAAGGACATATACAGCAGAGGCAGAAGGGGAGAAACACAGACTCCTAAAAATGTGGGATAAGAAGAAGTATTAAGAAGTGCAGACAATTTGAAAAGGTGGGATACGGTGACAAACAATGATGCTTTTTTAAAAATTTAGAGCTAAGTCCAGATACTGAGGTTTTCTCAATTTACACATTTCCTCTCAGAATGGAAGGGTCTGTGACACTGTGTTGCTGGGGGCAGCATTTGGGAAGTGACTGCATTTTTACCCTCATTCATTTACAGCTGGCCTGGAAGTCAAGCCCCTCTCCTGAAGGCCCCTGCTGCAGTGACAAGCCCATGGGAGAAGCGTCTGCCACAAAGGTGCTCTTTTAATTAGCTGTTTCCAAGACAAAAGTACAAATACCCCTGGACAAAATGTACTGAGTACTGGTGCCTGGATGGCTTGACTCTGCAAAGCATTAGTCATTCTGAAATAACTGCACAGCAACAAGAGAACTCTTGAGTGCCAAAAATCTGATCATTTCGCTCAGCATTTCTTAAGGCAAAGCTTTAGCTTTTTTAAAAACAGATATTTGATTATGAAGGCATGCAAGGCAGCAAACACTGAAAGCAGGTTTTTGTAATGCAGAAGCCACTACAAGGTCACAAAAGCTAGAAAGAAACATTTCACATTTCCTGGGGACCCATAGCTAGTTTCTCTTGAGTCCTGATTTCTGTGCACGTGTGTGTGTGTGTATATGTCTGTGTGTGTTCCCAATTCGTTTCAAAGGACAAATCTCCCAAACCTAGTAAAGGCGGTAATACTACGTGGCTAACTAGGAATCCTGGTAAAATTCATTAGAAGATGAGGACAGTTTCTTATGAGAAATGTCTTATAGATCCACACATAAGATCTTGGTACTATATTACAGGATTCCTATTAAGCTTACACTTGATAGAGTCTCACTTAGCATGTTTGATTCATAAATGATGCAAAGGCAAAATGAGTTATTAATGCAAAGACCATTTGTTAGAGATAGGGACCATTGACAGGATTTTACTAGGGCTGACGGGGCAGCAGAGGGTGGTTTATAGGGACTAGCGATGCAAGCACAGAGCCCTTCATGGCTCTGTGGCCATGTTTTCAGGTTGGCCTGGGTCTCCTGGAACTGAACTTCTGCTATGTGTCTGCTGTCAGGCAGCCTCTGCAAAGCACACCCAGTTAGCTTCTTTCTGGCTACTTGCCCATGTTACAAAAATCTGCCATCATGATGGTGCCAACAGTGGGCCTCCAGTCCCCATCTCCACAGTACCTGCAACATTACTGGAGATAAGAGGGCTTGAGTGCAGGGCAGAGCTCTTCAGAGCAACTTACTCTTCTTAGTACTTAACTATGTTAAGTTCTTTAGTACCTTCCATGTGTCAAGCTCTACTATCGGCACTTTATGTGCATTGTCTCATTGCATCCTCAAAACCTTGGCATGCCAGGGGTACTGATATTATCTCTGTTTCACAGATGGGGAAACGAAGTCACAGAGGTCAGGTGAATTGCTCAAGGTCACGCAGTTTGGAAGCAGCAAAGCCGTATTTTAAATCTGTTCCCTCCCTATTTCAAAGCCCCTACTCTTGCCATCGACTTTAAAGAACATAAGGTCTGAAGAGTGTGGTGCTCTCATTCCCTGGGAGATGCGGTCATCACTGGCACCATGCTGTAGAATCTTTAAGACAAAGAGCAAGGTAAACATCAGATATCAAGGGCCTTTACTGAGATAAACTGAACTAGAAGTGAAGGGAGATACAAAGTATAAACCTTAGTAGTGTTTAGTTGCTCAGTTGTGCCTGTTTGTGATCCCATGGACTGTAGCCCACCAGGCTCCTCTCCATGAGATTTTCCAGGCAAGAGTACTGGAGTGGGTTGCCATTGTCTTCTCCAGGGGATCTTCCCAACCCAGGGATTGAACCTGTGTCTCCTGCATTGCATGCAGATTCCTTACCAGCTGAGCCACCAGGGAAGCCCATAAACCTCATTATGTGCATCAGTGCTCTTCTAGTCCTACCACTTACCAGAGGCTGCTAACTAACCTTGAAAAACTGGGTCTTGGAGCCAATCTGCTCAGATTTGAATGTCAGCTCTGTTATTAATACTAATCTCAGGCAAGACATTGAACCTCTCAGGGCCTTGGCTTACTGGTTATAATAACAGAATCTTCCCTCACATGAAGATTAAATGAAGTAAAACATGTCTCAGAACCATGTGTAGCACACAGCGAGTATTAACTACTATTATTTTTACCAGTATGGGCCTTTGGGCAAGATGTTTAAGTCCATCTGAGTTTCCTCATGTATAAAACATTGGCAGAGAGTCGTCATGTGGCTTAAGTGAAATAAATCCTAAAAGCGTGTAAGATGCAGACCTCAGAGTAAGCACTCAGAAAACATTCATTTGTTTTCCTTTTCCAAAGAGACCACTGCCACTGGCCCTTCTGAGACCTCAGTCTCCCACAGTATGGCAG
>SJXQ01011651.1:487640-525551 GCA_006408695.1 Aepyceros melampus
AGGCAAGTCACAGCCAGAGCCTGCCGAAGGTCGGGCTGCATGTGAAGAAACCTGGGTTCTACTTTTAGGTCTAGCTTTTGAAAAGCCACTTCTCTAAACCTCAGTTTCCTCACTTATTCCTTCTACTGTAACCTCAGCACATGTATTCCAGACAGCATGTTAGATATGCCAAGGCAGACCAGCACGGTACAGGTCCCAGCTTCCGAAAGTGGACACCTTAGTTCAAACTAGAGGCATGCAAACAAAGGAAGTGCGCTGGTTGAGATATAGATAAGTCAGAGAGTGGCCCGGAGGAGACAGGAGCCAGATGTACCTAGGCAGGGCAAGATCAGAGAATAGAGGCCCTTGGGTTGAGCCTTACACACTGAGTAGGAGTTTCCCAAGAAGAACAAGAAGAAAGGCGTTCCAGTCTGAGCAAAGGCTCAGTGATGCCAACTGATGAACTCAATAATGACTTATAACTGAGTAACAGGGAGCAATTAGGGGAGTGGCAGGAAAAAAGGATAATAGTATCTTCCCCACTTATCCTATAGAACTTCCACAAGTCCAAACAAGAACAATTAAAACACTGAAAAAGACACTGTTTTGCAGAAATGTCAGGTATGATTACTAGCAGTGCTCTAGCAAGATTCATATGGCACTAACTTTTCATCCATTTCCTAGCATGAGAATTCCAGGGACTGCTTCTTCTCTTACCACCACTTTGCCACCCTTCCCTCCCCACTGAGAGAAGGTAAGGAGGATTCAGCATTGATCTAAGTGGAGAGGTGGGAGGCAGAAATAAGAAAAACTTTTAGCTTTTTGTTTCAATGAACACAAACTGAAAAGACTCTTAACTTAATGCTGCTCATATTTTTAAAAACCTCAGTCTGTACTGGCCAAAAAATAACCTTGACCCTAAGACCATGGCTTTTCAAATGTTCTTCTCCATGCATGCATGCATGTCTGTGTGCTAAGTTGCTTCAGTCGTGTCTGACTCTTTGTGACCCTATGGACTGTAGGCCACCAGGCTCCTCTATCCAGGGATTCTCCAGGTACAAATACTGGAGTGGGTTGCCATGCCCTCTTCCAGGGGATCTTCCCGACCCCGAGATCGAAACCACATCTCTGCGTAACTAGTATCTCCTGCATTGGCAGGCGGGTTCTTTAACATTAGCATCACCTGGGAAGCCCATTCTTCTCCATAACCCATAGTAAAAAATATATATATATACCATAAACCAGTCTCTCCCTTTCTCACACACACACATACACACTATGAAACAATACACTTATATCTACTATATGTAACTCACTCTGATACTTCCTCTTCTATTCTACTGTATGTCATTAAAAAAGTGTCAGTTACAATTTCCTAACGGATTTCATTACTTGCTAGTAGGTCACACTTGCAACTTGAAAACACCATCCTAAGAGACAGGAAGGCTTATGAAAAATTTCAAAAGAATGGTTCACAAATCCTTGGAATCTTTCTTTTCTTTTGCATTTCCAGACATTGCAAAATAAAAGAAAGTCCAGGCCATTTCCTAGAAAACAAGACATCCCTGGGTGCACAGTTCACATAGGGTGCTGCTGATGACAATAAGTTAGAGGTTTCCACACAGGGTATTTTGTGTGTTTGGTTGCCATAGGCTGGCTGACCAGTAAGATTTCAAAATATAGGAGTCTCTCTTAGGCAGGGCCTATGTGCCCTGTGGAAAGTATGATCGTATGTCTCCAGTGTCTTTTCAATGAGAGCATTCAACAAGCAACTTCTTTCATGTAAAGCGATCATCACACATCATAACCCAGATGTGAGCAGCATTCCGCCCCAGGGTAGCTGAAATAGGAACACACTGCCTAGATGCCTTTCCGGCCATGCACAGATTTAAAATTCATACTGCCATCGCCGCTACCATCATCTGTCTCCTCAAGCCTAAAGAGTGCTCCCCATCCAGTTTTGTATGCTTTTTGTGTTCAACCAAAACCCTAAACCTGGAAAGAAACACAAAGGTCATCTGGATCTACCCTTCTCCTTCCAAAGAGAACAGCCAACTAAACTTTTCTCTTCATAGTCACTTCCCCTTGTACCTCAACATGCTTCTGTGTTTCACAGGGCATTCCTTGTGCTACTGCACAAGCTTGAGACGTTTCTACCATCACACTTCTGATTATACTGTTTCTCCTGCGTAGAATTCCTTCCCTCCTGCCAATACAAATCCCACCCACCATTCCAGATCCCTAAGAAGCCTTCCCCAAATTCTATGGCTCTGTTATCCCTTCTTCCTTCTCTGAAATGAGATTAAGCTCACTGAATTCATACAGCCTTTGGCCTCTTAGATGCTATTTAACAGACAGTTGATATGTATTTATTAATTTTCTAATACTTAAAAGAATTTATGTTTACAAGAAACTTTTATTTTTTCAGGGAGAAAATAGTTCTTTGGATTTTTTTTCTTTTTTCTTTTATTTATTTATTTTTATTTTACTTAACAATACTGTATTGGTTTTGCCATACATTGACATGAATCCACCACGGGTGTACATGAGTTCTCAATCCTGAACCCCTCTCCCACCTCCCTCCCCATATCATCTTTCTGGGTCATCCCAGTGCACCAGCCCCAACCATCCTGTATCCTGTATCGAACCTAGACTGGCGATTCGTTTCTTATATGATAGTATACATGTTTCAATGCCATTTTCCCAAATCATACCACCCTCTCCCTCTCCCACAGAGTCCAAAAGTCTGTTCTATACAACTGTGTCTCTTTTGCTGTCTCACATACAGGGTTATCATTACCATCTTTCTAAATTCCATATATATATGCATTAGTATACTGTATTGGTGTTTTTCTTTCAGGCTTACTTCACTCTGTATAATCGGCTCCAGTTTCATCCACCTCATTAAAACTGATTCAAATGTATTTTTTTTTAATGGCTGAGTAATACTCCATTGTGTATATGTACCACAGCTTTCTTATCCATTCGTCTGCTGATGGACATCTAGGTTGCTTCCATGTCCTGGCTATTATAAACAGTGCTGCGATGAACATTGGGGTACACGTGTCTCTTTCAATTCCGGCAGAACTTTAATTTTAAATTAAAATTTTCTACAAAATATACATCAAGGAGTAAACATGAGGATTTAGTATTTTATCATGAATTTATTTAAATCAAGTAATCATTAAATAAATAAGTATTAAGCTGTTAATTTCAACATACTCAGAACCAGTAACTATAGTGGTGGTAGGTGCCAGTCCTTTGATTTTTCTAATATATATACTGTCATATGACAGACACCTGAATTAGGCAACTGAATTCTTACATGCATCAGACAGAGCAACTGGGTGGCTTCCTTCCTAAGGAACACCATAGAAGATGCTCTCATGGAAGGAGACTTTGTGCTTTGATGCTCAGTGAATCCTTGAACATTGTGTAGGCTTTGGTTATTTATTGTCATGGTAGACTATTGAATTTCAGAACTTGAAAAGAATTTAAAGATTACCTATTGAATCTTTGATAAGGAAATTTAACCAGGGAAAGTTGAGCTTCACATCATCTCTGCAGAAAATCACAGCAGTGGGGCTAAAACCTAAATCTGTTATCCAATGAAGTCAGGAGTTGTAAGTCTAAAAACCTCATACCACCGAGCTCTTCAGTTTCATTTCCTCTGTCCCCACACTTCCCGTCTTCCACCAGATGCCTCTGTCTCACCACTGAGGAACTTCCCCAGGTCCTCCACACCAAGCTATTTTCCTGCCATTAACCAATTCCTCAATGCTGTTTCCTCTTGATGCCATGACTTCTCCTATCTTGCCTGGCAATTTCACTGTTTCTTCTGGTTTGGCCTTTATCCCACACCACACCTGCCCCTACTATACAACCTTAATTTTAATCCTTCCAGAAAAACTTGTTATATGTTCCAGACAAAGTTACATATGACACTGAAGCTGGTGAGCATGATCACCATCTCACAGAGTCCTATTCTAGGACAGAACAGGATGACAGTTATTTTCCATCTCATGCTGTGTAAAATATAGAACATGCTGGATAAAGCTTTCTCTTCAACCAGGCAAGTAGTTTCTGAAGGTACATAGACAAGCAAATGCCAATATGCTACTGAAGAAAGAGTGGAGAAATAGCTCTGGAAGGAATGAAAGAGGCTAAGCCAAAGTGGAAATAAAGCCCAACTGTGGATGTGTCTGGTGGTGAAAGTAAAGTTCGATGCTGTAAAGAACGACATTGCATAGGAACCAGGAATGTTAGGTCCAGGTCAATTTACTTGAATCAAGGTAAATTGGAAGTGGTCAAACAGGAGACAGCAAGTGGTCAAACATCAACATTTTAGAAATCAGTGAACTAAAATGGACGGGAATGGGTGAATTTAATTTATATGACCGTTATACCTACTATAATGGGCAAGAATCCCTTAGAAAAAGTGGAGTAGCCCTCATAGTCAACAAGAGAGTCCAAAATGCGTACATGGGTGCAATCTCAAAAATGACAGAATGATCTCGGTTCATTGCTAAGGCAAACCTTCAATATCACAGTAATCCAAATCTATGCCCCAACTAGTAATGCCATAGAAGCTGAAGTCAAACGGTTCTATGAAGACCTACAAGACCTTCTAACACCAAAAAAAGATGTCCTTTTCATCATAGGGGATGGAATGCAAAAGTAGGAAGTCAAAGGATACCAGGAGTTACAGGGAAGTTTGGCCTTGGAGTACAAAATGAAGCAAGCAGGTCAAAGGCTAACAGAGTTTTGCCAAGAGAATACACTGCTTGTAGTAAACACCCTCTTCTAGAAACACAAGGGACAGTTCTACACATGGACATCATGAGATGGTCAACACCGAAATTAGATTGACATATTCCTTGCAGCCAAAGATGGAGAAGCTCTATACAGTTAGCAAAAACATGACCAGGAGTTGACTATGGCTCAGATCATGAACTCCTTATTGCAAAGTCCAGACAAACTGAAAAAAGTAGGGAAAACCACTAGGCCATTCAGGTGTTACCTAAATCAAATCTGTTGATTATATAGTGGAAGTGACACATAGATTCAAAGGATTAGATCTGATAGACAGAGTGCCTGAAGAACTAAGGACAGAGGTTCAAACATTGTACAGAGGCAGTGATCAAAACCATCCCCTGCATCAAAAGAAACAAAAAGGAAAAATGGTTGTCTGAGGAAACCTTACAAACAGCTGAGAGAAAAGAAATGAAAAACAAAGGAGAAGAGGAAAGATAAACCCATTTGAATGCAGAGTTCCAAGGAACAGCAGAGAGAGATGAGAAAGACTTTCTAAGTGAACAATGCAAGAAACAGAGGGACACAACAGAAGGGGACAGACTGGAGATCTCTTCAAGAAAATTAGAGATACCAAGGGAACATTTCATGCAAAGATGGGCTCGATAAAGGACAGAAACGGTATGGACCTAACAGAAGCAGAAGATATTAAGAAGAGGTGGCAAGAAAACACAAAAGAACTATACAAAAGAGATCTTCATGACCCAGATAACCACAATGGTGTGATCACTCACCTAGAGCCAGACATCCTGAGGTGTGAAGTCAAGTGGGCCTCAGGAGGCATCATTACGAACAAAGCTAGTGGAGGTGATGGAATTCCAGCTGAGCTAATTCAAATCCTAAAAGATGATGCTGTGAAAATGCTACACTTAATATGCCAGCAAATTTGGAAAACTCAACAGTGGCCAAAGGACTGGAAAAGGTCAGTTTTCATTCCAATCCCAAAGAAAGGCAATGCAAAAGAATGTTTGAGCTACTGTCCAGTTGCACTCATTTCACATGTTAGCAAGGTCATGCTCAAAATTCTCCAAGCTAAGCTTCAACAGTATATGAACTGAAAACTTTCAGATGTACAAGCTGAATTTAGAAAAGGCAGGATCAGAGATCAAATTGCCAACATCCATTGGATCACAGGAAAAGCAAGAGAATTCCAGAAAAACATCTACTTCTGCTTCATTGACTATGCCAAAGCCTTTAACTGTGTGGATCACAATAAACTGTGGAAAATTCTGAGAGAGATGGGAATACCAGACCACCTGACATGCCTCCTGAGAAAACTGTACACATCTGAAGAAGCAACAGTTAGAAACGGACATGGAAAAATGGACTGGTTCCAAACTGGAAAGTAGTACGTCAAGGCTATATCTTGTCATCTTGCTTATTTAACTTATATGCAGGGTACATCATGTGAAATGCCATGCTGGATGAAGCACAAGCTGGAATCAAGATTGCTGGGAGAAATAACAATAACCACAGATATGCAGATGATACCACCCTCATGGCAGAAAGTGAAGAGGAAAGAGCCTCTTGATGAAGGTGAAAGAGGAGAGTGAAAAAGCTGGCTTAAAACTCAACATTTAAAAAACTAAGACCATAGCATCCAGTCTCATCACTTCATGGCAAATAGATGGGGAAACAATGGAAACTGTGACATACTTTATTTTCTTGGCCTCCAAAATCACTGCAGACAGTGACTGCAACCATGAAATTAAAAGATGCTTACTCCTTGGAAGTAAAGCTATGATAAACTTAGTGTATTTTAAAATAACAAAGGTTTGTATAGTCAAAGCAATGGTTTTTCTTGTATGTAGGGATGTGAGTATTAGACCATAAAGAAGGCTGAGCATCAAAAAATTGACTCTTTCAAAGTGTGGTGTTGGAGAAGACTCTTGAGAGTCCTTTGGACAGCAAGGAGATCAAACCAGTCAATCCTAAAGGAAATCAACCCTGAGTATTCATTGGAAGGACTGATGCTAAAGCTGAAGCTCTAATACTTTGGTCACCTAATGCGAAGAGCCAACTCATTGGAAAAAGACCCTGAGGCTGGAAAAGATTGTTGGCAAGAGAAGGGGATGACAGATAATGATATTTTTGGATAGTATCACTGACTCAATCGGCATGAGTTTGAGCAAGCTCCAGGAGATGGTTAAGGACAGGGAAGCCCGGCGTGCTACACTCCATGGGGTTGCAAAGAGTAAGACATGACTAAGCAGCTGAACAACAACAAAGCAAACGGTTATGATTGCAAGTAGGAAAAGTAGAGTTTATTGACACTAAGAACAAAGACCAAAAACATCAATAGCTCTAGCTCAAGAGTAGAAAAATGGATCAGTATGACTCCACCTTTTCTTATTGTTGTCAACTTCTTGTCAAGGCACTACAAGGAGAATGAGGTATTCAAACTTGAAGACAGAACAAAGAAACCAGTAAAAAGTCCAAATAAAGCAAAACTAGTTATAGAATGTGGTAATAAACATGTGGACTTCAACAGCCAACTGGTCAGTGTTGGTTCCACCATTAACAATGAATGACCTTGGTCATACTACTTAAACTCTCCACTCAGTTTCTTCATCTGATATAGGGATAACAGTAGCTCTGACCTCACAGGGTTGCCAAGGGGATTAAATAAGCTAATATCTATAAAACCCTTAGGAGAGTGCTTGACACATATTAAACCCTATATAAATATTTGTTATCTTAAATAAATCCTCAGTTTGAAATTATTTTAACAATCATACTACGTGTCTGCTGACCTCCAAATCACACTAGCAGTTTCAGGACCTACTGATATCCTGATGGTTCCCATTCCAGACCACATATCCCTGCATCTTCCATTATGAATTGCTCCCCAGGAATTCATTTTATAGTTACTTCACATTTGGAATTAAAAGGACTATCCTCCTGAATCTCTCTCAATAATGGTCTCCACAGCTGCAGCCACCACACAGGATGAGAAATGGCCTCTCTAATGTAGAAGTCAAGGCCTGAAAAACCATAAGTCTTTGTCCACCCATCACAAAGTCTACCTGTCACCCGGACACAGGACTGGAATTGGTGCACAACTGGCTACCTGTCACAAAGAATACAAAACAAAGGTAAAATTCTTCACCCAAATGAGTCTTCTTGGTCCAAGAATCACAGTGGAAAGCAAAACTCCTGAGAGCTGCTCAAACCCATTGCCTTAAAGGGTATCCTCTGTGCTTTTCATAATTTCCTTTGGATCAAGGTCACCAAATAGCTATGTTAGTTTTGACATTTCCAAGGTCACCAAACAACTACCACTCTGCTAAACCCAGTGAGACCTTGTGTGACTCTGCCTCTCAAGAGTATGACCACTGTTGATACACTCTTTTTTTTTTTTTTTTCCACAGTTTCCAGGCCACTGATTCCCCTGGGTTTGTTGGCTACCTCTTTTCTTGGTTTTATGCTGGTTGCTCCTGCCTTTCCATCTTCCCTACATTGGAATGTCCTGGGGCTCATTCCTTGGTCCTCTTCTTTCTTCCATCCACACTCCCTTTCACAGTGGGCTCATCCAGTTTTTTGGTTTAAAATACCACTTTTCCCCCCAGTGACTTTCAAATATAGATCTCCAGTCCACCCCTAAATCCTGAAAGCTTCATTCAATAACTCCCTGAGATGTCTAAAAAACCCCGAAACTTAGCTAGACCAAAGCCAAACTCTACACCTTCTCCCCAAATCTCTTCTGTCTTCCCCATCTCCACCTTCTCCTAGCCCTCCCATCTTCCTTTGGACCTTACTCATCAGCAAATCCTATTGATGCTGTCATCTAAAAAAATTCAGAAACCAGCCACGTCACATCACCTCTAGACTGCTCTCTGGTCCTGCTCTCTGGACCATCTCTCTTGGACACTGAAATGCCCTCTTAAGCCTCTGCTTTTGCCCCACTACAGTATTTCCTCAAGACAGCAGCCAGAGAGATGCCCCTAAAATGTGAGATCATGTCATTCCCTCATTCAAAACCTTCTAATGGCTTCTCCTCTCATTCAGAAAAGTCAAAGCCTTTATGGTAACTGCACAGCCCCATTGAATCTGAGTCTCCTCACCCCCATCCCCTCAGCTCTCTGACCTCATCGCCCCCCTCGCTCACTCCACTCCAGCCATACTGGCCTCCTTGCTGTTCAGCCTCCAAAACTCATTGCATCTTTTGCCTGGAACACCCATCCCCCCACACCCACATGACTCGCTCCCTCACCACTTTCCTATCTCGGCTACAAGGTCATCTTCTAGGTGAAGCTGTCCCTCACAATACTTTTTTAAATTGCAAACTATACCTGTTTAGCACACTCCTTATCTTCCCTGCTCTATTTTTTCCCATTAGACTCCTCAATATCTTATTTTACAAAATGTATAATAAAATTTACTATAAAATGATTTTGTTTGTCCCATAGAGTACTTACGTTGCCTTCCCCTACTAGAGTATAAGCTCCAGGCAGGTGGGGGTTTATGTCTGTTCATGTTCATTCCTGCATTCCTACTACCTAGTAAGTGCCTTGTTTTACAGCAAGTACTCAATAAGTATTTGCTGAATGAAGGGGAATAACGTCTGACTTGGTTCCTCTTACCTAAGACAGTCATCACTGTCTTCATTAGCTTCATGGGTGTCCTCCGGCGGCTGATGGACCCACTCGTATGAGGAGACAAGACGTTGGTTTTCCTCTTTACATACATGTAGATCCGCAGGTACACCACGACCATAATGAAGAAGGCCATGAGGTTGGACACAGTCCAGAAAATGAGGTAACTCCTGCTATAAATGGGGGCCAGGGAAGAGCAGGCAGAGATGTCACAGAGGCAATTCCAGCCCAGCGTGGGGACAGCCCCCATGAAGATGGCGATGGCCCAGACGAACAAGATGAGCAGCGTCACCCTCTTCTTGGTCAGGTTGCTGTGGACTCGCATCCTCATGATTGACATGTGCCTTTCCACGGCAATCACCAACAAATTGGTCAGGGAGGCTGTTAAGCTAGCGTCCAGAAGTCCCTGGCGGAGAAACCACCGGTTGACAGTCAGAGTTTTTGAAACTGGGCCAGTGTTAAACATCAGGTACACGTAGGCAATTCCAGCAAAGAAGTCTGCAGCAGCTAGGTTAGCCAACAGGTAGTAGAAGGGGAAATGAAACTTTCTGTTTTTGATCACTGCTGCGATGACTAGAGAATTAGAAAAAAAGATAAACAGGCAGAAAAATGTTCCAACACACAAAACAATTAAAAGCTTCGTGCCTGTCCACTCATCAGCAGTGTCAGTGTTGCTCCTATTATAAAAAAAGTCCATCCGCTTATCATAGTAACACTCATTCATTGTGGAGAAGAACTGAACATCCTAGAAAGAAATTTAAAGAAGAAACAAACATCACTCTTTGCAAAAATCAATCACTAAACCACCAGTTGCCATTGCTAAGCCCCTTATTCAGTCAACTCCTGTTAATCCTTCAGATCCCAGTGTAAATGTCCCTTGCTCCAGGACCCTGGTCCCTGATCTCCTATTGCAACATTTATCTCACATCAGTCATGGTTGTCTGTTTCTCAGGTTAGGTGCAAGCTCAGTGAGTGAGGGTATGTATCTATTTTGCTCATCATGATAACCCCAGGACCCATCTGCCCTGGCTGTCTCAAGACCAATATTTACTGAATGATTAGCTGGCTGGCTGAAAGAATGAGTGATCAGGAGGCAAAACTAGGTCAAATATTCGGAACCTTGCAATAATCCACTCTGTACTGGTAACAATTACAGCATAGCATGTTAAGACTTCTCCTGGTGGTTTCCAGCTCATTGCTTATTTATAGGTTCTGTTCAATAATCAAGGGCAAGTTGGCAATGCCAGGCACATTCTTGCCAAGATATCAGGTGTTGAGTTACTCTTCACACAACCATATGGCTTTCCCAAGACTTCTGATCCACCTTTGCCATGTTTTAGTTTCAAGCTACGACAACACTGGTTAAGCACGTGGTACAGGGCTGGCGACTTTGTCCTCAATCCTCCTTTTTTACCTTCTTGTTTACTTCTTTCTTACTTGCCTAAGCCAAACTGCACCAACGTGAATTTGCCTATTTGATTATCCACCTCAATTACTTCAAGTCAGTTTCCTTCTCTGGGCTCTGTTTAACGGCAGGTAGCAGACGACCAGTCCTTCATGGGTAGGACTAGAATCTGGAGTCCGAGGGTATGATAATGCACTTGCCAAGTAAGGACAAGTTGTCCAGACACATGTCTGAAAGTAGACCCCACACTGGGGTGCCAGGCAGACAACTAAGATACTAATCTCAGGATGAGGTCTCTTGCAGTCCAAAAGTGAGGGGTTCTGACCAAGGAGGGGCTGGGCAGGGGCTCAAACGATGTGCGTACATCTGTGCTTGTTGGGAAGACCAGGTGTTTTTTCTCAGAGTGATCCGGCCATTGCTATGAAGGGTCCAATCAATGGAGAATGGAGTTAAGACCAGGAAATCTGTCTTCTGGAAAGAATGACCAGGGCTCTCTCTCTCAAGAAATGAGGCTACGATATTTCTTCTGGAAAACTGGATGCCTGGTAGACACGCGCACTGAGCAGTCACTGGCGGGAATGAAGTGGCTCCAACAGTGACAACTTAGTGGAAAGCCCCAGCTTTTTAGGCTCTTATAAACTCTAAAGGCTCTTGTAAAGCTCAGTATCACATCCAGAGTCAGGATAAGGGGATCAAATATCAGTCTAAAGTAGTACAAAATAGATATTTATTGCAGACAGTCTTCATTTTAATTTATAATGGTATAATGATATTTTTACTGAATTAGATATATGTGTCTCTGCCATAACTAATGAAAGGTAAAATATCATGTTATATGTTTCAGATAAACAAATGGGAATGATCTCAAGATATAAATGGGTCTAAGTGCCTTTTACTAATGACAAAACAAAAACTATTCTCTTTGGAAGATATTTACCAAACACTAACTGCCAATATCAGACAACTTCATAAAGCAGGTCAATATATCTATATTATATCATGATAATTTTCCCAAATGAAAACTACATGTCTATATAATAATTTTCACAATATTCCAGTATGAATATACAACAATTTACTTAATTAATCCCTAACTGTTGGATATTTAAGTTGTTTCTAATATTTTACTTTGACAAGAAAGACTACATTCTTATGCATTCATCTTTACACACTTGGCCAATTATTTCCTTAGGATTAATCCATAGATTTTAGTTGATGAAGTAGCAAATATAAACTTATTTAAAGATTTCTTGTATATGTTGTCGAACTGCCCTCGAGACAGATATTTCTAATCCCACCAGCAGCAGATGAGAGTTGAATGGAAGATACTAATCTAGTAAAATTCAATTTTAATATCCAAAGAGAAAATGCAGCTTTCAACAGTACTGAAAGTATACTGAAATTCAGGACAAAAAAATCCAAAAATCACATGAGAAATTTTAATGATTATGTGTCTTTTTAGTATGCAATTGCATGTCCTTCTACTAATGAAAAATATTTCATGTATTTTATTTTGCTATATGTTCTAGATAGTTAAGAGAAACACAGTTCTGATTTAAAAATTATATTTATTGCTGTTTAGTTGCTAAGTCATGTCTGACTTTTCTGTGACCCCATGGATTGTAGCCCACCAGGTTCCTCTTGTCCATCAGATTTCCCAGGCAAGAATACTGGAGCGGGTTGCCATTTCCTTCTCCCGGGGATCTTCCCAACTCACAGATCGAACCTGAGTCTCTTGCATTGGCAAGTGGATTCTTTACCATTGAACCTCTTGGGAAGTCCTAAAATTATATTATCTTTAACTCATCAGTTTATCAAGATGAATGTCAGAAAGATGTAGGAATTAACATACTAGCAGAAAGCTAAATTTTCCTAATTTCCTTTAAAAGGGGTTTTTAACACTTATTGTGGTTCATAAACTTGGTTGAATTTGTAATTACATCATGCCCTAAAACCTCAATGATTCTTAAAAACTTAAAAAATCTTCAAATTCAACTTTCCCTCATCAAAACCAAAATGGCACATTCTTCAACATATTTTAGCAAAATTTGTCCAGGGAATGAGAAGTAGTTTTGTCTTACAAAGTTGGAAACCACAGGAAAACCATGATTAACCAGAACTCCCACCACAGTTTCCTACCTCCCAGGCTCTAATTCTACTTTTGGGAGAAGTAGACAATGAGAATATTAAAAAGTTAATATAGAGAATTCGTGAAAAAGATTCCACAAGATGGAATATTATGCACCCATTGAAAATCATGTTTACTATGAGGCTGTATTAATATGAAGAAAAGTATAGGCCATTGTTTTAATTAAAATAAAGTATATGTATATATACATATATATGTAAGTACACATATATTTATATCTATATATACACACACACACACATAAACACACACAAATATGTGTGTGTGTGTGCATCTTGACTACTTTTAAAAGACAGAAAAAAAAGAGGGAAAAAACTCAAAGTGTAAATGGTTAACAAAGAATGGTGATTTGTGGGGGGGTTTTATATTTTAATTCTTTTCAGTTTTTTTTACAGTCCACATTTTTTGTAATAAATAAATAGACTCTTAAATGCTGGTTTACAAATTCTGTCTTTGAAAACTATGACACTGAAAAATCAAACTTAATCCTCAAAGGAAAAACCTCAAGGATTCACTTATGTTCATTATTATTACTCTTATCAGCATAGCACACTTTAGAGTTTTCCAATGATAATGAAAACAAAATGGTTTTCTACTTAAAACTTCATGAAAAAACGAAACCTTATAATGCTGACAACTGGCCAAATCAAGAGGTCCCATCAGGAGGCCAAATCAAGAGGTTCTCTAACTCTCTTATAAAACATTCCCAACACAATCACCCCAAAGTCCCAAAAATGAATAATGGAAGTTTGTGAATTAGTACTTCTGATATTTTTTTCCTCTGCCATAAGCTGTCAAGCTTGTTGACAGTCCCCAATATATATTAACAACAGATCACCATATTCTCTTAGCTGGAAATTACCAAAAACTTAGTGAGCTTATAACAAATGATCAACTTATCATTTCTTGACCTCTCTCAAACCTCAAAATATGATTCTATTATAAATTCTAAACATCCCCTCCTCAGAGATACCCCCTCTAACCAATCCAAAGTAATCCTCAGTTCCCACTATCAGAGAGCTTTGCTTTCTCTACCAGTTATGACATACTTTTTGTGCGTGTTTTGTCTTTATTATCCATCCCCCTCTGCTAGACCTCTCTGCTCCATGAGACCAGGGACCTTGCCTTTTATGCTCACATCTATAGCATTAGCATGTGTGGAGGGGACAAATGAATCTCCATTTAACACTCTCTCTTCCCCACTAAAAGGAAGAGGTTCAGTTAAATGCCTTTGATGACTTACACATCACCCACTAACTATGCCAACTGGAGAATTTCATTGATTAACTACGGGTTCTTGGGTTAGTTACTTAATATCTTGACTTTACTATTACTATTTTCAATTGCTAATATTTGAGTGATTACTGTTGCCTGATGCTGGACTAAGCATTTTCTGTGGGTCTTCTCATTTAATCCGACCCACAGTGATGCAGATACAATTATATGATCTATTGTGTGGGTGAGGAAACTGAAGTATCCTCGCCTAAGGTCACACAGCTAGTAAGTGGAAGACCCTGGCTTCTCTTGAGGCAGCTGTGCTCCCAGGCTTGCAAGCTTGTCCACAACACTACATTTTCTCTCCACAGGCAAATAAAATACCAGACAGGCCAAGAACTATAGTCATACTTACAATAACCATGGAATTACCAAAATAGAAGGAGCCCATCAAATCACGTTCAAAGACTGTCTTGTGTTATACGCATATTAAAAAAAAATTGGGACAGCCTAAATACCCTTTAGATTTTTTATTTTGTTTTTAAAGCCCTGAGAAATATAGGAAAAGGCATTTTTTCTGAAAATACTATTTCAAATTTCATAGGAAGCAGGCCACACAATACAATTTTAAGACTAATGTTGTTCAACTTGAATTCCACCAAATCTCAAGCTGGGCTTTCTTTTTCTTTCTTTCTTCTTCTTCTTCTTCTTCTTTTTTTTTTTCTATACTAAAGGTTTAGAGGGTTTGAATAGTTTTGACCCAGAAACAAAAGATGTTAAACTCTGGAGGTATTACCACAACTTTAAACTTCAGTAATTTAAGACCTCAGAAAATGATGGTTTAGAAAGTCTATATGTGGAATCCAAATGAAAACTTCAGGAGCAAAGCTTTCATTTAGACTCTCCCAAACTTGAGTCTCTAAAACACTGTCCAGCCAGCCCATAATGTGGAAACAATTATGAAAATTAAAACATGTGAAAACCACTCAAGCGGCTTATTTCAAACTACATCTTGGGAGACAAGCTGCTGCTGGCCTTTTAGATGGCTTTCAACACCACTTTCTTTTTCCCCTTAGGATGAAACAGGGTACCTCCAAAACAAGATCTGTGGTGCTGTGCACATTTTCGCTTCCTGTGGTCCACAGTGTAGAACTCTCCTCTCCTCTCTGGAAACCCAGTCAGATGGGAGCTGGAGATCAGGTTAGTTGGTACACTAACAACCAGAAAAGAGACCACTCCTGCCAATCAACCACATTTGTGCACTGAATTCTTCTTACTAATTCATGTTAATGGCAAAATTGGGATAACATGGGATATTTTAACTCCACACATGATCCCTGAGGTTCATTTCAGCCATGAATTTCAAGGCCCTTAAACTGCTGCCCCTCTGCTCAGAAGCCTCTTCCCCTAGATATTCTCAGGGCTCACTCTGCCACCTCATTCCTGTCCAAACATCACTTCATCAGAGAGTCCCTTCCCTGCCACTTTGTAAAAGAGCACCTCTCCAAACTCCCACCTGACCCTTTGCCAACTGCCTGTCACCCTGTCCCTTGCTTTATTATTCTTTACAGCATTTCTCATCACCCGACACTGTCTACTTGGGGTTATGATCTGTCTCCCCATGTGCTTAGGAAGCTGGGGCCTTTGTGCTATTGTGGCATGTCCCCAGCACGTGGAACAAGGCCCAGCACACAGTAGGCACTCAGTAGACACTAGTTCAATGCAGAATTAAATGAAGCACACATGTGCCCACATGCACCCTGCCCATTTACCCAAACTGAGCATTATTACTTTCCGCTGCTGCTTCTGCTGCTGCGTACTCTCTAACTGGGGTCTCAGAACTCTTTCACTCTCCTCTGTAGACTTCGCTCCCAGCCCTGCTAGCTGAGAGGTGTGAGGAGTGGTGTTTGCCACCTTGGAACAGAAACCACCAGAGCAGGCAAATCAGGGTGGTCTGAAGGGTAGTCCCATGGTACAGACCTCTCCCCAGTCTGTATGGACATCAGAAATTATGACTCCTCTTTGAACACAACTTCCAAAGAAAAGGGGGACTCAATGGCCAAAGGTAGGCCAATTGAGCAACAAAGTAAAGTAGGATTGGACTTTATGTATTAAAAAAAAATCTATTAGTTTTTTATAGAAAAAAACTGATGGAAATAAGAGACTGAAAAATATAATCAATGAAAAAGAAGAGATGATCTCCCATGCCGAAGAATTCCAAATAAATTATGCAGATGTTCCCCTCTAAAGGAGGGAACATCTCTCCCAGTCCTTACATGTGGGCTGTGCATGGTGGCTTCTTCCCAAAGAGGAGAGCATGACAGGGTGTGGGCCTCTTTTCAGTCCAGAAACTTGACAAACATGACTTCGGCCAGGTAATCAAGGTCAGCATCAACAGTGACCAGTCACACTGCTAGCTGGTAACCTTGATCAGATACATTAAGAATGACACTTTACTCTGTAATCTTTCCCCAAACCATGCTGCTGCTGCTTACTCAGTCACTTCCACTCTACGACCCCATGGACTGTAGCCTGCCGGGCTCCTCTGTCCATGGGGATTCTCCAGGCCAGAATACTGGAATGGGTTGCCATGCCTTTCTCCAGGGGATTTTTCCAACCCAAGGATCGAACCCAGGTCTCCCGTGTTACAGGCAGATTCTTTACCATTTAAGCCACCAGGGAAGCCCAAGCCCAAGAATACTGGAGTGGGTAGCCTACCCCTTCTCTGGGTGATCTTTCCGACGCAGGAATCGAACCAGGGACTCCTGCCTTGCAGGCAGATTCTTTACCAGCTGAGCTACCAAGGAACCCCAGCCTGATCTGAGAAAAACCTCAGATAAATTCCAACAGGAGAACATTCTCAAAAATCATCAAAATCATCAAAAACAAAGAAAATCTGAGAAACTGTTCCAGCTAAGAGGAACCTAAGGAGACATGACATCTAAATATTATGTGTATCTTAGATCCTTTAACAGAAAAGGAATATTATGTAAAAAGTGAGAATATTTGAATGAGTATTATATTTATTAGTATATAATATACACAATTATAATATAAACATTATATTTATATATTTATAAATTAATTTATAAAATTAAACATATTAAGTACATAATTATTATATACAATAATTATATGCAATTATTATAATTATATAATATTATTAATATCTGAGAATAACTATTTAGTTAATAATAATGTTTCCATATCAGTTCATTAGTGTAACAAATGCACCATACTAATGGGAGATGTTAGTAATAGGAGTAGGGGTATAACATGGGAACTCTCTATACTATCTGGTCAATTTTTCTGTAAATATGAAAGTGTCCTATAACCAAATAATATTTAAAATAGATTTTAAAAAGAAGGGAGAGGATGTCAGCTCTGTTATACTGCAGCAGTTTCAAAATCAATAAAGCCTGCAGGTTTCATAAGCAGTAATTTTACTCTTTGCTGTAGCAAAATAACACAGAGGAGCAGCCATCTATTGGAGATTCAACTTAAACAGATACCGTCCATGACAGAAGACTGGGATCCTCGATATTCTCAGGTAAAGCTCATACATTTATATTAGGGCTCCCTGCTAAGAGTAGGGCTACTACCAATCTGCGACCCTCTCTGAGGACACTAGACCATTTCTCTTAAGCAAGTTAAACTCAATTCTGTTGAAAAGTTTCATTACTCTGTTTAAGAGCAAATGGTAAACTCAGGCACATAAAGTTGTTCTGATCTCGACCCCTGTTCTCCACATAGCATCCAGGTCCGGCGTACACCCAGAGCCGCTACTGGTAGTGGTGTTCCCCTAGCAGCAGACACACGGGAGGAGCAGGCACAACCGGGTGCGCTTGGGAAATGAGAAACTTCCGTGCCTCGAGCCATCCTCAGCTTCGAGTGGCGACACACAGGAGAAACGGCAGCGAGAGCTCAGCAGAATAAACAGATTACGGTGTCAGGGCTCATTTCTAAGCCCTGTAGGTAGGGAGGACCGCCTGTTGCATGTCAGCTGATTCGATCACTGCTTTCTCTCTCCATCAGGTGGGTGGATTTATGAACGCGCAGGCTGTAAACACACAGCTTCTACCCAAGGACTTGTTTAATAAACAACTAGAGTCAAACGTATTGTTCCCCAGATGTCACTGATGACTGACTGAGGACTGTCTTAAACCTCTTGGTTAAACAGGAAAGCAAACTTGAAAACATACCAAATTAAACCAAATAAAAGAGGTGAGACATGGATTTTAGTGATCAGCAAATTCTCTGACTCAGCTTATCCACATGTAATATAAATCTTTAATTGTGTTTACTCTGTCAATTGTATACAATTTTAATCTCCTCTAATTCATTAGGCTGGACAGATGACATACATTTTGGCTGTCCTAAAAGTAAAGATGCTAATCAGAATGCTTAAAATGAATAATATTTACATATAATATAACTCTATATGTTCTATTATGTAGCAAATGATCCTTAGATCATCATGTAATCACATGTTTGGAGGAGAGAATGACAAAATTTTAAATGTGGACATTCATCCCTAAAAGAGATTTTTTTTTTGTACAAAGAACTTTGTCACTCTGTGAAGATATATTTTGAGAAATTTCAAAGTTCCTACTTATAGCCAATGACTTCTCAGAAGAAGAAAATCAGATTTCTTTTCGTGATAAAATTCACAACAGAGAAAATTTTGGTCCAAACTGCTTGTCTTAACGTAACCACATACTGCATTCATTCCCTGGCTCGATCCATTTCGTGATTAAATCTGCCTCTGGTACTGAGAAGGATATTCAAGAATCTCCTATTCTACATGGTGTGTTCCAAATAGTCCCCCGCTGTTCCCAGTAACAGGTGAATAGTGACCTGCAGTGACCCCTTCTTGCTTCTGGAAAGCATGCCTGCCCAGGTTAGTGCCTGTCTGAATCCTGAAATTTGAGACAGAAAGGAAAAATCACACTTTCAAAGCATGTGGCTATAGAGGGAGACGGTTGTTTTAATGAAAGCTTCAGAAGCCCTAAAGGAGAGCACCGCTGTCTGGTCACTAAAGCAAGGGTCTCACAGCCATCCCCATTCCATCCCCCTCTACCACCCTATGCACGCAGAGAAGCAAAACAGCACACCTGGATGAAGGTAATCAGGGCACACAAGTGCATCTAAAAAACAAGAGAATGCTGTGCCTGATTTCAACCATCTGCCCATCCAGCTCCCTCTCTGACCCACTCCCCTTGCTCTTTTCCCTGTTGGGACCTCATCAACTGGCTTCCTTGCCTCCAGCTCCTACCCTGAGAGGTACAGGGAAAGATGAAGAGGAGGGGGTAGGGCAGAGCTGAGACACTGACTTCCCCTGCTCACTCCCTGGCATATTGCTCTGAATTTGGCTGGGTTAGTACCTGGCAGGCAGCCTCTCGTTACTGGCAGCCTCCCTTTCCCCCTCTCCTTGGCTTTCAGCTTGAGGGGTGTTAACAGCTCCTTGCTGTTTCCAGCTCTGGGTCATTGCACCATCTCTTGATTTCCATGAACTCTGCCCTCCCCCAGTTACCAAGTGATCAACCCCCTCCTCCAGATACCAAATTAACTCTCACATAGTGAAACAGATATCATCTTCAAGTACATTATAATACAACAGTGTTATTTGAAAGGTGTTAATATGCTATCAATTATAGATTTCCTTAAATCTTTTAGTATGATCAAGTACCCATAACATTTCCTAGCTATAAATGTAGCAACTCTCAAAGAAGGAAAGAGGAATAAACAGTATTCTCAAAGGCATAGGCCAGTACTACAATTCTTTAGATGTTCCCTATGTCCCCTTAGTCATGCCAGAACCCTAGCAAATTTCCCTACACACACTAAGTGATTCAATTGATGAGTGATTTGCCCACAGTTAGGGGTTATATGCAGGCTTCGCTAGTGGTTCAGTGGTAAAGAATCTGCTGCCAATGCAGGAGATGCAGGAGACACAGGTTCAGTCCCAGGGTCAGGAAAATCCCCTGCAGTAGGAAGTGGCAACCCACTCCAGTATTGCTGCGCGGGAAATCCAATGGACGGAAGAGCCTGGCAGACTACAGTCCATGGGGCTGGGAACAGTCAGACACGACGGAGCATGCGTGCATGCATCTGCATCAGGGGTTATACACAGGAAAGATGACTGCACCACAGACCCCTGCATGCTGGAGCCTACCTCCTGGATGCCCTGCGGTGTAACCCAGCATCAGTCCCAGCTCTGAGTTCCTGGTCTTGTATACCATGGAAATAAATGACATGGGTTGAAGTGTTCATTTGGGCCTCAGGTAGCCAGGTCTGAAACCAGAAGTGGAGAGGAAGCAGCAGACTTTTCCTCACGGTGCTGTGAAGAGGGTGGGGTGGAGAGGGGCAGGGTAATGACAACCTGAGCCAAGGGGCACTGCCACCTCATATGAGGCCAGGCAGACATTGCCACAAGGGCTGCCTTTTGATGGCACCGCTGATCCACCCTCCACAGTGGCATTTCCAGTGGCAGGGCCAGGCATGGGGGCTGCTGGATGAGTGCTGCTCTCCCAGAAGCTCTGCAGGCTGGTAGAGATGCTAAAATGCTGTAGATACTATAATGGTGGTGATGCTATAATGGCAGATGATTTTTAGGCCCTGCGGACATGAACCAGACTTAGTCCCTAAGTAGACAAAGAGTGTGGGGGCCTTAAGCGTGAGGGAGAGGGAGGGGCTCAGGAATCAGCTCATCTCCATTCCATCAAGCCTCATCTTATTCCAGCATTCCTCACGTCTACTCTTCCAAAATGGCTAACAAACACATGAAAAGATGCATATCAGAGAAATGCAAATCAAAACCACAATGAGGTACCATTTCACGCCAGTCAGAATGGCTGCGATCCAAAAGTCTACAAGCAATAAATGCTGGAGAGGGTGTGGAGAAAAGGGAACCCTCTTACATTGTTGGTGGGAATGCAAACTAGTACAGCCACTATGGAGAACAGTGTGGAGATTCCTTAAAAAACTGGAAATAGAACTGCCTTATGACCCAGTAATCCCACTGCTGGGAATACATACCTAGGAAACCAGAACTGAAAGAGACACGTGTACCCCAATGTTCATCACAGAACTGTTTATAATAGCCAGGACATGGAAGCAACCTAGATGTCCATCAGCAGACAAATGGATAAGAAAGCTGTGGTACATATACACAATGGAGTATTACTCAGCCATTAAAAAGAATATATTTGAATCAGTTCTAATGAGGTGGATGAAACTGGAGCCGATTATACAGAGTGAAGTAATCCAGAAAGAAAAACACCAATACAGTATACTAATGCATATATTGGAATTTAGAAAGATGGTAATGATAACCCTGTATGCGAGACAGCAAAAGAGACACAGATGTATAGAACAGTCTTTTGGACTCTGTGGGAGAGGGAGAGGGTGGGATGATTTGGGAGAATGGCATTGAAACATGTATACTATCATAGAAGAAATGAATCGCCAGTCCAGGTTTGATGCAGGATACAGGATGGTTGGGGCTGGTGCACTGGGATGACCCAGAGGGATGGTACGGGAAGGGAGGTGGGAGGGGAGTTCAGGATGGGGAACACGTGTATAACCATGGCAGATTCATGTTGATGTATGGCAAAACCAATACAATGTTGTAAAGTAATTAGCCTCCAATTAAAATAAATAAATTTAAATTAAAAAAATGAATACAAACACACTTGGGGGAGATCAGAGTCAGTCCTTAACTCTGGAACCTATATACATGTATACCCCTGGAACTTTCAGACACATATACATTCATTCTCCTAAAGGTGATTCTTTATTTACTAAATTCAGATTCTTTTAGCCACTGGAGGAACTCCCCTGTTACTGCACTGTAGAAGCAGCCTCTGTCTCCGTGTCAGCCTTTACCACCAGACTGCAAGCTTCTGAAAGGCCATCAGTTTCTTCCTTACATTTGTGCACCTGATGCCCAATGGACATGGGCATCGTGGGCACGTCCATGGGCGTGGACAACACGTGTCTACTTCATGTGTTGGTTAGTTTTAGTTTGCTGGTTGGGAGTAGAGGAGGCAAGAACTTGATCACACTTTATTGAATGATGCCTGGGTGATACAGAAGTAGAAAGAAAGTATAGGCTATTCTTTCAAGAAACTCGGCTGTGAAATAACTTGGTACCTCTCCTATGGCATTCAACACATTGTACTAAATATTTATTTGTCTTCACCTCACTTCCAAACCTATTGGGCAGAGCTGGTATCCTTCTGTCTCCCTGTTCTCTGAAGCACAAACACAGAAACTTGCTTATAATCAGCACATAATAAAAAATATCCTCAATTTTACTGAATAATTCATAACAAATCCTTTATTTCCAGTCTCTCTTTTTCTTTGGTTTCACTGTGGATATGGACAGAGAGTTACTCTCTTTTTGAAACTCCTCTCCCAAGCCTCTGTGACTCTACTCTTTCCTGGTTCTCTTTCCACTGTCCTCAGTATTTCTGTCATGCTTTCTTCCATAAGCCTTGGAGTGTACATATTCTTAGACTCGGCTCTCAGGTCTCTCTTCTTTTCCCTTTAAACTTTCTTGCACCAGAGCTATGATTGCTTAAGTTATTTCCTCTATATGGTGACTCTAGAGCTAGCTCAAGCGCTGACACTGCTCATGTCCTCTCTCTCTCATGCTAAGCTCCCAAACTGCCTCCAAGATAAACAAGAAAGTCACCATGAGGGTAGCATGTGTGCAGGATGGAATGAAACCTCCTTCAGTTCAGCTGTTGGAATAGGAACAAAGTTTGAGGCTTAAGCACCAGGTTTTAACGCAGGGGCTAAAGCAAGGGTGGTCTTGGGTTTTACTGGTTGTTTGTAGCATAGCATTTGCAAGCTGGCAGAGAGGTTTGGGATTGGAGAGACTTCTCCCAGCTCACACCGGCCAGGATCTTTTGTTTTCCCTCTTCCAGGGCTTTGCTTGGATTCAGGATAGACTAGTAGAACCCCTTTCCTGGTGCTCCACCGATCCTGATTACTGCAGCATCTCAGGCAATCAGATCCACCTCTGCCCCAGCATTTTGAATATAGCCTTGTGGATTCTAACGCCAAATCTGTATATCTCATTTCTGGATTTCCTCCTCAGAATGGTTCTTGGCCCTTTCTTGAGCAAACTTCCCCCTTGTTAACCTCACCACACTAGCAGCCTGTGGCACTTGGGCTGCATAAAAGGACCAGCAGAATCCCAGACTCCACTTCCAAGAGGTCCTGTTCTGAGTGACAGGACACTGAGCTCAGGACAGTTCTTCCAACTCACTTGCCCATGACTGTCTGCTGCCGTGTGACTTCTCTCATAATTATTTCCTTCGTCATTCTTGGCTTTATGGTCTAGGCAGAGACTGTTAGGTCATGTCTTCCTTTTCTTACAGAGTAATACACTCCATTTCCCAGCCTCCTTACAGCCAGGGTGGTCATGTGGCTAACTCCTTGCTAACGGACTATGAGTGTTAATGAAGAGCACAGCTCCCAGGTTAGCCCTGGAACAGCCCGACACTTTCATGCTCTTTCACCTTCCCGCGTGCTGGAGCTCAGAGAGGCCTGTGATCCGGCACTCAACATTCAGACCAAGGCAGAGCCCTAGAAACACAACTCAAAGTCATCCGGGGACAACTTTCCATTAATAAATAGAAAAAAAAAAAGAAATTATGAATAAACACCTAGAAATGTCTGTCACAATTTGACACTGTTATGAAATACAAATGCATGATCTGTGGAGTCCAAACCAAAATACTGGTCTTCAGCATACTGGATGTAAAGAAATCTATCTTTAAACAAAGGGAGCTTGAGAAATGTTACCCTGGTAGATGGTAAAGAAACAAAATAAAAGGAGCCCTTCAAATCCAAACCACTCACTGCAGGATTATTAACAAGAGAGAGAGAGAGAAAAAAAACTTCTGTCATCTTCAAGTCACTGTATTTGGGGGCCTCTCTGCCAAAGAAGCCTGCAGCTCTAGGTGCAAGTGTTGGAAGGAAACATACTATGAGCAAGCATTGGCTGCTCCTCAGTTTTTAGCGTGTGTGTGCGTGCGCTCAGTCACTCAGTCGTGTCTAACTCTTTGTGACCCTATGGACTGCAGACCACCAGCATTCTCTGTCCATGGGATTATCCTGGCAAGAATACTGGAGTGGACTGACATGCCCTTCTCCAGGGGATCTTCCTGACCCAGGGATCAAACCAGCATCTCCTGCATTGGCAGGCAGATTCTTCACCCCTGAGTCATTCCCAGAAAGAGATGAGCTCAGGCAAGGCTCATTTGTAAGCAAAAGTGGAGAAAAATGGGCAGTACCTAGAAGTTGGAGAGCTTGAAGGATCAGAAAAGTTAACTGCTTCTACAACTGCAAAGACTAGAAAAAGTATCGTTGCTCATAGCCTTTCTCAAAGGCCTCTCAGTAAAACATGGCATTGGAACAAAGAAGTCAGGCTGATAGGAAAGATCAGAGTAAGCGTGCACCCTCCTGCCCAAGTCTGTGTTTTAGAGGAAGTCAGAGTAGAGACCACTAAGGAGAGGAAGAGAGAGATGGGCCCAGACAGAAGCTGGGAAATAAGGAATGCTAAAGAACTTGGTCCAGAATAGAACTTGGATATGGTAACTGGTGTATGGAACTGACCAGAAGCAAACAGATCAAAAGACTGTAAACTTTTTAAGGAACCATACTGCCATGGAAGCTACAGTGTGGCATGGAGCCCACACTTTCCAACCTCCATTTCAGATATGGCCACAGATGGTAATGGACAAGAAAGAACTTCCCAGGCGACAGTCAAAGTCAAGGCTGCTAAAAAAACTCCCAGAGAGCAGAAGCAGGGATTGAGGCAGGGAAACCTTAATAATTCCAGCCCAGCAGTGGTTCATCATTTTTACACACCTGTGGCTGCTAAGTGTCTTCCACTTTTCAGAATGGGAGTTTTATTTTGTTGTGGTCTGCTTGCTTCTATTCCTCCATTGTATAATGAATGTTTGCTGGTCAGAATAAGCAATGAAATGGACATTTTACCATGAGTATTTAAAACAGGGTTTGGAGAAGGGAAGGCCAGACCTGTGGAGTTCTGGTCATCTAAATCCTTTCAAGGAAAGTATGGCAGGCTGTGACACACAGGAGGCCAGGGAGCAGGGAGAAAACAGCACAAGCTTTAGCGACAGCTGGCCCCGGGTCAGATGTAGGCTCATCGCTGTCAGCAACACCTCTAACCTGGCACATCACTGACCTGGCCAGAGCCCTTTCCTTCTCTCTAAAAGTAACTACAGCACAATAACTACAACTATACAGATTGTTGAAAGGATAAAGAAAGCAACGTTTATAAAGCGCCTAGCAAGATGCTTAGCACATAGGGTGTACTCAATAAATGGTAGATAATACTTCCCAAGAAAGTCCATTACTCAAAATTTCCCCCAAATTCAATGGAATATACAACTGGCATTCTGGAATCACTGTTCACTCTCTAACACTTCAATTTAACAAGGACCAATAACAAAGGCATCCTATACCTACACTAAACTAACTACAGTCCAGGAAAGACTCTTCGCCTGCCTGAAAGTATGGGCCCAGCACTGCTGTGATGAGGCCTAGGGCACTGCCACTTCCCTCTGCTGCTGCTTGAAACAAAGCAGGGAAGCAGAAAGGGGCAGGTAGAAGGGGGTGAGGAAGCAGAGGAGAGGCAGCGTGGTGTGGGGGAAGAACACGCGTTTTGGGTTCTGGGTTCAAGTACTAGTAGTAAAGCAGGTGAGCGGAGTGGTTAAAGAGCAAGGCCCCGACAATGAACATCATACTCAACAGTGAAAAACTCAAAGTTCTTCCTTTAAGATTAGGAGGGACAAGGCAAGGATACTCACTCTGGCCACTTCTGTTCAATACAGTATCTCAAGTTCTTGCCAGAATCAGACAAGATGACAACATAAAAGGTATTCACATCAGAAAAGAAAGTGTAAACTTATATGTCTGAAGATGACATGATCTCACATGTAGAAAACCCTAAAGATCCCACACACATTAAAAAAAAAAGCCTGTTAGAACTAATGGGTGAATTCAGTAAAGTTGTAGGACACAAAATCAACATACAAAACTCAGCTGCATTTCTAAACACTAACAGCAAACAAACTGAAAAGGAAATTAAGAAAACAATCTGATTCACAATAGCACTATCATCAATAAAATACTTAAGAATTAATATAACCAAGGAAGCAAAATATTTGTACATTCAAAACCATAAAACAATGGTGGAAGAAACTGGAGAAGACATAAGTAAAGGGAAAGACATGCTGTGCTCATGGATTAGAACCTAATATTGTTAAGATATTATGGCACAAAGTGAAGAACTACAGAGTCACTTGATGAAAGTGAAAGAGGAGAGTGAAAAAGAAGGCTTAAAACTCAACATTCAGAAAACTAAGATCATGGCATTGGTCCCATCACTTCATGGCAAATAGATGGGGAAAAGATGGAAACAGTGAGGGACTTTATTTTCTTGGGCTCCAAAATCACTGCAGATGGTGACTGCAGCCATGAAATTAAGATGCTTGCTCATTGGAAGAAAGGCTATGACCAACCTAGACAGCATATTAAAAACAGAGACATTATTTTGCCAACAAAAGTCCGTCTAGTCAAAAATATGGTTTTTCCAGCAGTCATGTATGGATGTGAGAGTTGGACTATAAAGAAAGCTGAGCGCCGAAGAATTGATGCTTTTGAACTGTGGTGTTGGAGAAGACTCTTGGGAGTCCCTTGGACTGCAAGGAGATCCAACCAGTCTATCCTAAAGGAAATCAGTCCTGAATATTCATTGGCAGGACTGATGCTGAAGCTGAAGCTCCAATACTTTAGCCACTTGATGTGAAGAGCTGACTCATTGGAAAAGACTGATGCTTGGAAAGATTGAAGGCAGGAGGAGAAGCAGTCGACAGAGGATGAGATGGTTGGATGGCATCACTGACTCAATGGACATGAGTTTGAATAAATTCCAGGTGTTGGTGATGGACAGGGAGGCGTAGCGTGCTAAGGTCCACGGGATTGGAAAGAGTTGGACACAACTGAGCAACTGAACTGAACTTAAAGGAACTGATTGTTAAGATGCCTACACAACAAATTTAGAGCAAGTGCTATCAAAATCTCAGTGGCACCTTTTTTTTAATAGAAATAGAAAAAAAATCTTACAATTCATGTGAAAACACAAAGGATTCCAAATAGCCAATACAATCTTGAGAAAGAACAAATCTGGAGGCCTTATATTTTCTGGTTTCAAAACATACTACAAAGCAATACAAAGTTACAGTCAGAAAAAGTATGACATAAAGACAGACATATAGACAAATGGAGGCTTCCCTGGTGGCTCAGATGGTAAAAAATTTGCCTGCAATGTGGGAGACCTGGGTTTGATCCCTGGGTCAGGAAGATCCCCTAGAGAAAGCAATGGCTATCTGCTGCAGATTCCTGCCTGGAGAATTCCATGCAGAGAGGATCCTGGTATGCTACAGTCCATGGGGTCACAAAGTTGGACACGACTGAGTGACTGACACACATAGACAAATGGAACAGAATAGAGAGCCTAGGGATAAATAAATTCATGTATATAGGATCAACTGATCTTTGGCAAGGGTGTCAAGAATATGCAATGGAGAAAAGACAGTCTCTTCAACAAATGGTGTTGGGGAAACTGGATATCAAAAGACCAAAAAAAAGCATGGCCTCTGGTGATAACTGGCCTGAATGTAAAGCCTTGCTTTTGTTGTTATTGTTTAGTTGCTCAGCTGTATCAGACTCTTTGTGACCCCATGGACTATAGCCTGACAGGCTCCTCTGTCCATGGGATTTCCCAGGCAGGAATACTGGAGTGGGTTGCCATTTGCTTCCAGGGGATCTTTCTGACCCAGGGATCCAACCTGTGTCTCCTGCACTGGTGGGCAGATTCTTTACCACTGAGCCAACAGGTAAATCCAAAGCCTTGCTTACCAGGTTTAACCTCTCTGTGCCCTAATTTTGTCATCTATAAAACGGGAATAACAACAGTACCCTCTTCCTAAGACTACTGGGAGATTTAATGAGGCATTCAGAATAGTCTCTGACACAGAGGCTGTATTGTTATTGTCAGTGGGGCCTGAGGACAGTTGGGCTTCCTGGGTGGCACTAGACCTCGGTTTCCATCCCTGGGTCAGGAAGATCCCCTGCAGAAGGAATGGCACCCCACTCCAGTATTCTTGCCTGGGAAATCCCATGGACAGAGGAGCCTGGCAGGCTGCATTCCATGGGGTCACAGAGAGTTGGACCCAACTGAGTACGCACACATGAGGACAGTTACTTATCCTCTTTGAGCCTCAATTTTCTCTGTTATGAAAGTGAGACAAGACTAACTTGTCAGGTTATTGGGTTATTGGGACAAAGTGAATGAAACAGCCAGTGTAAAAGTTCTCAACCCACTTCCAGGTCCAGAGGAGTCAGACAAGTCCAGTAAGCAACAGGGCAAGTCTGTTCCCAACAGGCGGGGGTGGGGGATCCCAAGGGAGGGAAGATCAAAGGAGGAAATCCCTCCCTCAGGCTGGGTGGGTCACTGGCACTACAACCTCAAGACGTGTCCCCTCTACCACCTGTCCAGGGTCACTAACTGGTGTTTCTCACTACCAGTTGGAAACATGCAGCCCCAGAGAAAAAGTATAAATTGAGTTTAGCCAGCTGGGTGTTTAATCTTGACCTGATGAAATTAAACCCAATATTTAATCTTCTAATAATTTTACTACACTTCCTCTACCACTGTGGATCTTGGAGTAACCCATCAAAATATATTCATTAAAAGACCAATGAGCAGTTTTCGAGGTGAGTTCATGTCTTTTTTCCCATTGAGCCCGTGATGAGATGAGCAGTATAGCTTTCTCCCTCTCACAGAGGAGAAAAGTAAAACTAGGAGACACTGATTCACTCTGACCAACTCTCATCCTTCGAGCCCAGGGCTCTTTTCATCACACTGACCACTGGACCCTCTTTTTTTCAGTAGTTATTCCCCTAACCCCATGAGAAATAAAATATGATGCAGATTTGTTTTCCATAATGACATTAATGCCTTTTGCAAACATTTAGTGATTCTAGAGTAATATAATATGATTGTGGTAAATGTCAATAAAAATTTGTAAATGTATCTCTATTCGGAATTTTTGATAAGAGTTTATGGGGAAAATCCATTATCAAATGAAAATTACTGGCTAAAACTCTAAATACAAGATAGAAAATAGCAACGATTAGTTAGTTTGCCTGCTTCAGAGAAAACTCAGAAGAGCAAGCAACCCAGTTTACTTCTAACATGTTGAATGATATAATTTAAGAAACAGTTTATCCTAACAAATTTTACCTTCCCCATCAACTCAACAGAGTTTACCAGCTGAACTAGGCCACAGACATCAATTATCTGACTACAGAAGTCCGACTAGAAGGCTAGTGATGACCTAATATCAACCCATGGAAACTTTTAAAAATGTGTATACTTTTCTCTTTTTGCTTTCTATCATTCCCATCTTCTCTCTTCCTCTGCCTTCTCCTTTCTTCCCTCCCAGAACTGCTGGGCCAGCAGGTGGCTGAGAATGCAGTTATGATGAAAAGGAATCTGGGGAGTTGCAAGGAAGGATGGGCTATAGTTGGGGAACCACATAGGGAGCTGGAGGGATTGGAGGCTGATAATAAAGCCGCACACATGCCTGAGCTAACAGGCCTGGCAGTCAGACAGGCAGCAGGGGGAGAGAGGTGGGCGCAGGGGAAGCAGGACGGCCTTTGTGGCTGAGGGATGAGCTACTTTGAACAAATAAGTAAAAATACTGAAGGTAATGGGAGTCAAGTTTCTAACTGCCAGAGATGATATGTAAAAATATATAAACAGGTAAGACTAGAAAGATCCTTGGGTGTTGGATTGGAATTGGAGGTCTTAGTATGAACTCATGATTTTATAATATATGGCCTTATGTAGACAATACACAAATGTATATGTATATATTCGTATATTTCCTAGTTTTGTCCTCTGAGAGATCTAAAGCAACAATACCCCAGTAACAACGGGCACACAACCTTCCATATCTTGTTTTCTAAATACCATTCTCTACCAAAAGGGATGACTAACCAGGTCAGGGAAAGTACAAGATAAGCCTGGCTATCTCGTGATGACAGAAAACTTTAAAATGCTCAGTGAATGATAAGGATGCCAAAAGGACAAAGGAGCCAGTTCACAGGAACTCTCAACTGGTCAAACTGAGAACAATTTGAGCATCAAAATACATAATGATAGTAAGAGATTTCAACACATTGTATTCAAAAGGAATCCACGAATACGTCCGAATATAATGAGTAAATGCATGAAGGAGAAAGAAAGCTCTTCCTTATAGCAGAATGCCAACTAACAAATGTGAAAGGAGTGATGGAACTAAAGAATCACCATTTGGCAACCTTCAGAGAGGTGCTGATTCAGGCAGAAGTCAGCAGGGAGGAATGAAAAGTCATGTCTGACTGTTTGTCAACCCATGGACTTTACAGTCCATGGAATTCTCCAAGCCAGAATACTGGAGTAGGTAGTCTTTCTCTTCTCCAGGGGATCTTCCCAATCCAGGGATGGAACCCAGGTCTCCCACATTGCAGGTAGATTCTTTACAAGCTGAGCCACAGGGAAGCCCAAGAATATTGGAGTGGGTAGCCTATCCCTTCTCCAGTGGATCTTCCTGATCCAGGGATCAAACTGGGGTCTCCTGCATTGCAGGCGGATTCTTACCAACTGAGCTATCAGGGAATCCCAATAAGGCTTTAGGCAGAGGTTTAATGAGAAACAGGCTATTAGAATAATCTCGGAACGCCTCTCCACAAACACCAATATGTTTCAAAGGGAAAAATGGTGAATTGAAGGTGGGGAGATATGGCAGACACCAACATAATCAGGTGATTAGGGCCAAAATTCCAGTGGTGGATAGGCTGATATTATGTACCTTCTGATGTGATGTGCTGAGAAGAGCAGAGCATCCTGCCAAGAACATATGCTCAAGTCTGGTTGGGAAGAAATGCTTGCCAGACCCAGGTTGAGAGTCATCTATTGTATGCAAGACCTGTATAACTGCAAGGGCTTTAGGAAAGGGAAAGTCTGAGGAACTATTCTAGAAAACAACATGACAAATTTAACATGAATCCCAAATCAGGCAGGAAAAAAGGAGACATCTGGGGGACTCTTGAAATATGGGGGCTTTGTGGACTGGATGGTACTGTTGTAACAATGGCAACTTCCTGGTTTGGTGGTACAAGGATTATTGTTATGTGCAACTTGACTGGGTTAAGGGATGCCCAGGTGGCTGGTAAGTAAGTGTGCTGTGAGGGTGGTTCTAGAAGAGATTAGCATTTGGATCTGCTGACTGAGTAAAGAAGATGGTCCTCAAGCAACATGGCTAAGTATCATCCAGTCTGCTGAGAGACTGAATAGAGCAAAAAGGAGGCAGAAGAGCCACTATTCCCTGTTGTCTGAGCTGGGATAACATCTCCTCCTGTCCTTAGACATCAGAGCTCTACTCCCAGGCCTTCAGACTCAGACTGAATTATACTACTTTGCTGTTTCTTCAGCTTGCAGATGGCAAGACTGTGTGACTTCTCAGCCTCCATGACCCTAACTCAATTCTTAAAACAAACATCCTCTTATAAATAGCTGTCCCATGGGTTCCATTCTTTGGAGAACCCTGATTAATCCTAAGGCCATGCTGCTGCTGCTAAGTTGCTTCAGTCGTGTGACTCCACAGACGGCAGGCCACCAGGCTCCTCCGTCCCTGGTATTTTCCAGGCAAGAATACTGGAGTTGGGTGCCATTGCCTTCTCCACCTAATGCCATGGGGATATAGAAAAAGATTATACTTATTTTCTCCTTGCCAGACTCATGTGACTGTTTAGTTCAGGGAAAGGGCTCCTATTCAAAGGATTGACCTATTGGAAATCAACCAGGGCAGGAGGCAAATTATTCAGGGATGTTCTATACCCAATGTCTTGCTTTGATCTTCAACAACTAGTTGAAGATAACAAGGGCTCTGAGCCTTAACATTGGATTCTACCTCTCTTTGGGAAGTGAACATCTGTGATGGACTCTACTGCCCACCTTTGATTTACATGCTCTGAGTCCATCTGGGGACAGCTCAAGCCTTTCTGAAAAAGGGGTCTGGAGGCAGCCTGACTGAAAAGGGAGACCAGGGAACTTGCCTTAAACGTGCATTTGCAAAGCAAGCACACTGCTTTTATTCAGATTGCATATCTGTTTGGAGAGCCTTTGGGCAAACTAGTGGCACTTATGGAGGAGACAAAATGCCCTCCAACCCATCCCTGCCACCTGCCAAGCCACCTTGATGATACCATATCAGGCTGCACAAGGCTGAATCAACCAGCGCTAGTAGGTCCTCCAGCCAAACAACCAACCAGGGAACAATAAAGACACAGGATAGCTGATGAGTAATTTCAGGGGCTGACTAACATCGTTAGGAAGGGGTGGGGCAGGTTGTTTTTCAGAGTGACACTCAGTCTGGCCCAGACTTGGCTGTATGAATATTCATTCACATCTGAGGATGGGAGGCAAGGTCCACGGGAGCAGGGAAGTTCAAGGCAGTAGGCAGATGGGACAAGAGGCTAGGGGTCGGGGCCACAGAAGCCAGGCCAGGAGAAGAAGAGCAATAAGGATGAAGACATCAGCCTGGAGAGGGAAGAGGGGGTACAATCCAGGAAGTGAGACTTCCCTTTCACTGGGCTCTGTTCTCCTGGCTCACCAGGCAAGTCAGAAGGAGAGCAACACACACCTTTCAGGCTGAATTAAATAATAAGCTTAATTGTTTGGGGTAGGAGGGGGAATGCCTTGAGTCAGTTTAGTGCTTTGCAGAGTAAGCCTTGGAGACTCAAGTTACCACAGGCACAAGCCAGTGAGGACAGCTTGTGCATGTGTGCTAAGTTGCATCAGTAGTGTCCAACTCTTTGCAGCCCCATGGACTGTAGCCCATCAGGTTCCTCTGTCCATGGGATTCTCCAGGTGAGAACACTGGAGTGGGTTGCCATGCCCTCCTCCAGACAATCCTCCTGACCCAGGGATCAACCCACATCTCTTCTGTCTCCTTCATTGGCCGGCTGGTCCTTCACCACCAGTGCTACCTGGGAAGCCCAGGGACAGGATCAGTTCAGTCCAGTCGCTCAGTCGTGTCTGACTCTTTGCGACCCCATGAATCGCAGCACGCCAGGCCTCCCTGTCCATCACCAACTCCCGGAGTTCACTCAGACTCATGTCCATCGAGTTAGTGATGCCATCCAGCCATCTCATCCTCTGTCATCCCCTTCTCCTCCTGCCCCCAATCCCTCCCAGCATCAGAGTCTTTTCCAGTGAGTCAACTCTTCACATGAGGTGGCCAAAGTACTGGAGTTTCAACTTTAGCATCATTCCTTCTAAAGAAATCCCAGGGCTGATCTCCTTCAGAATGGACTGGTTGGATCTCCTTGCAGTCCAAGGGACTCTCAAGAGTCTTCTCCAACACCACAGTTCCAAAGCATCAATTCTTCGGCACTCAGCCTTCTTCATAGTCCAACTCCACATCCATACATGACCACAGGAAAAACCATAGCCTTGACTAGACGGACCTTAGTCGGCAAAGTAATGTCTCTGCTTTTGAATATGCTATCTAGGCTGGTCATAACTTTTCTTCCAAGGAGTAAGCGTCTTTTAATTTCATGACTGTAGTCACCATCTGCAGTGGGCAGCCCAATTTAATGGCTGATGATTGCCAGTACCACTCTGCTCTGACTCACTGGCTGGTTAGTTAACTATGTTTCTGTCTACTAAGAACTGCGATGAGCAGACAGCACAGGTAATTCTAAGATGGAATGAAAACTTCTTTGGACCTTTGCCCTGAGCCTTCGATCACACAATCTTAGGTAATCTTGGCCCTGAAATTTCTCTTCCTCTTATATTTCCCACAGAGCAATCTCATAGCCTTTGGCAGGATTTCCCCCTTGAGGAGGCAGCAAGTTCACTCAGCACGTCCAACACCGATGTGGAGATCCTCCAAGCCCTACAGCCTGTCTGCCCCATATCTGGAGGCCCTGCCTCTTTAATTCCAACATTTATGTGACCCTGCTACTGCTAAGTCACTTCAGTCATGTCCAACTCTATGCAACCCCATAGATGGCAGCCTATCCGGCTCCCCCATCCCTGGGATTCTCCAGGCAAGAACACTGAAATGGGTTGCCATTTCCTTCTCCAATGCATGAAAGTGAAAAGTGAAAGTGAAGTCACTCAGTCATGTCCAACCCTCAGCGACCCCATGGACTACAGCCTTCCAGGCTCCTCTGTCCATGGGATTTTCCAGGCAAGAGTACTGGAGTGGGGTGCCATCGCCTTCTCCGTTATGTGACCCTGGCCAGGCACAAAGCTCTTCTGCATACCTGATTTAATGGGACCCAACACAACCAATGCAGGTAGCCAGAAAAGGAATTATTATCTCCATTGTGCAAATGAGAAAACTGATTCAAAGATGATACGCGATTTATTCAAGGTCACAAGAGTTCACTCCAGTGTGGCTGGGATTAGCACTCAGAGCCCTGTACACCAGACGCCTCTCTAGTGCAGCACCGGAAGGGCATAAGCTCTTGGGGCTCTTACGCAGCTCTGCACCCCGCACCCCCACCTTTCCCAGCCACGGCAGGACTAAGTTCCAGGGGACTCCTCCACATACAGAAAGAATCCAGGATGAGGGACAGAGGTCAGAGAGGGGGCAGCTCAGTACCTTCAGGAGAAATGATGGACAGAAGAGTAGAAGGGCCATGGCGAGGAAGCAGGAAAATGAGTAAGAAAAGTGAGAAGAACATCTCTAAGTCACCCAGGACTTGGGAATCTCTCTTTGCACTCTCGCCAGTACAATGTACATTTGTACCATGTTTACAGAAATGTCAATACTTTAGGGTTTATCTAGGAGGGAAAGGGGGCAACCAACATTTAAGGAGTACTTCCTGCACATCGAGACCCCACTAAGTGCTTTCTCTTTTCATCTTGGGAGGTGGACATAATCTTCATTTTTACAGGCAAGGAAATTAGAGAGGTGAAGCAAAGTATTCATAGTCGCAAGGCCTGGCCCGGAACAAAGGCTGGTCTGACTGCAAAGCCCAGCTCTTCTCTTTACACCACAGTAATAACGCCCTGGGCCTGGGCTCTGCCATTTAGAACCTTGCAATCAGACTTAACCACTCTGTTGGGTATAATCACAGTCCAGAAAGCATTTTGAAATAATATATACTTCACAGAGAATGGCTAATGGGTAATTTGAGTTATAGCAATGCCCATTCGAGTTACAATGATTCCCCCAGCCACAGCCCGAAGAAATCAGACGCTGGGCTTAGATTATGGTGGATTTCTGATCCAAGATGAAAAACCTGGGGGAGAGGCAGCCAGCCTCGGCATGGGTGCACCGCTTTGAGGGTGTGTGCCGTGACTGCTAACTGACTATAGTGCTGTGTGTGCAAGGGTTCCCCTGTGTCTATGTGTTTTGGAAAAATGAGAGAGGATTAGCATGTAGATTTTCAAATAAGTTCTGATGAACATAAATGGAAAATTACCCCATTTTGAAATGTTTTCATTTTGTCTTCATTTGTAGAAAACATACGTAGATCTGTTCAATTAAACATCTTGTAAGTCATCCAGATATGTAAATTGTTCTTTAGTCACTAAGTCCTATTCAACTCTTTGTGACCCCATGGACTGTAGCCCACCAGGCTCCTCTGTCCATAGGATTTCCCAGTGGGTTGCCATTTCCTTCTCCAGGGATTCTTCCTGACCCAGGGATGGAACCCAAGTCTCCTGTGTTGGCAGACAAACTCTACCACTGAGCTACCAGGGAAACCTAGATATTTAACTAGAGCTGACCTAATAATATAAAGAGGCTGGCAACTACTATTTATGCATTTGTAAGATTTAGAAATATGTTACTTAAAGCTACAAAGTTTTGAATTCTAAAGACAAAAATAGAAAACCTGAAAAATGTGTTCAAATAATCTGTTTCTCTAGGTACTTGGTACTCATATGGACTTCCCAGGTAGCACTGGTGTTAAAAAACCCACCTGCCAGTGCAGGAGATGTAAGAGACATGGGTTTGATCCCTGGGTTGGGAGGAACCCTTGCAGAAGGGAAAGGCAACCCACTCCAGTATTCTTGCTTGGAGAATCCCATGGACGGACAGAGGAACCTGGCAGGCAACAGTCAATGGAGCTGCAAAGGGTCGGATATGACTGAGCATGCACACACACACACATGCACGCACTTGGTATTATATTGACATAACAATGACTATGTTATATCCAGATGACTGAATATCACTACCTGATACATAGTCGCATGGTACAATCGACACTCCAGAAGCTTATCTCAAGTATAGAAACCTCACTGGCAGGGGTTGCTTGCTGGTCTTTTTTAGAACAACCCACTTTGTTTGGACAAGCATGGTGTTAATAGAGGAGAGGTGGTGTGTTTCTAACTGTATCACTTCTGTTCAAAAAAAAGGAAAATTCCATTCACTGGATCAGAACACACAAAATATGATGCAATTCCTCATGGGAAGCAGGGTTAGCAACCCCCGATAAGTAGTTCACTGGAAAACCCAATAACTTCCTTAGCAATACAAAAGTTCATGCATTGATGACAGGCTGTGCAGTGCATGAAACAATAACCGACTGGTGGAGAGGGATCGCCTGCGACTGGCATTTACTTTATTCTCTGACTTACAAAAGTAGTAACCGCGAGAAGCTAAGAGAAGCTCTTAACTTCTAAAATAATATGCCAAAGCCAGGTAATACCCAGGGCAGCAAAGAAGTGAGGGGGGAGAAATGCACAGCAGTGACAGTAATAAGTAACATTTCGTGGAAAATGCTGTTTAAAAATGACCTACATGTTTTGGGGGCAGTTTTAATGATTCCCTTAATAAAACTAAACTGTTTCCAATACGCACAGTCACTCCTCAAAGTACGTGCTTGAGAAATTTCTAAGCAAGTTTAGGTAGTTGTAACTTGTTGAAGGAAAGCAATAAAGTAACACTGCTACAGAACAAAGCACTTTTGTCTGCCGATGGTGAGGGGGACCGTCAGGACCTTCACTTACTCTCAAAACACTGCCCCTGACAGTTACTAGTGAATTCATAATAACCATTTCCCAAATCTTTGGATACCTCGCATGGTTCGAACTGTTCCCTAACACACCGCCAGCCCGGGAGGAGTTGATGGCTGGAAAATGTTATATCTGTGGGCTCTACGGGAGAACCTCAGTTCACCATCGAGGGCTGCAAGATCGAGTCTGGAAAAGAGACACCTGTGCAAAGGCAGAGCGGAACCTGCGCCCGGCTCTTCGCTCCTCCGCGCCCAGCCCACCAGCTCACAGCAGGGACGGACGCGGCGCGGATTCCGCATCCCGACGGCTTTTTACTCCTAGCGGGAAAAAGGGAAGGCGGAAAGGGCAAGATGTGCTCCACGTCGCCCAAAGAGGTCTCTCCAAGGTATGTGGAATAGGTTTGGGGTCCGGGCTGGACGCCAGACAACCCAAAAAAGCCGCGGGCTGCCCGGCAGAGATGCGCCCCGACCTCCCCACGCGGCCCGGCCGGCTGCAGCTCCGGGAACCCTCCCCGAGCTCCGCGCCCCACTCACCGCTCACGCTCGCCCGCGCCGCCGAGCCCGGGAACCGGGACCGCTGCTGCTGCCGCATGCCCTCGGGGCCGAGCGCGACGGGCGGCCGGGGC
>SJXQ01011651.1:525828-575120 GCA_006408695.1 Aepyceros melampus
GCCGCTGAGACTCGCCGGGAACCCAAAGTTTGGCAGAGCGAGGGGCGGCGCCCAGGGGGCGGGGGGGTCCGCGTCCCGCCCTGCTCCGCCTCTCCCCGCTCCGCCCGTCCCAACTGTTCCCACGGGAGAGCGCCCCCAACCGGCGAGGCACGGATCGGCGTTCGGGGCTCTTCAGGTGCCCTTCTGCCTGGACTGGTCCTCAGGAGTGCGACCAGCCTCCAGGAGGAGATGGCACTCATTGAAGGACCCCTAGCACCCACAGGCCCTACAGAGCCATACCTTGGAGCCCTGTATTAAAGCACTCTCCCTGTACCTCTCCTCATTCTGCGGGTAGAGATTCCTTTGAATTGGCTTCAGAAAAGTACAGCCCACGTGGGAGGCAGCTGGCCACTTGCTCTAAAACTCGAATCCAAAGCCCTTTAAGGGAGCAGGCAGCCGCAGAGGCCAAGGGTGTTTACAGACATTTGATTCGGGGCCTCTCCTGGGCACCTGTTTATTGCAACAGGGAACAAAAAATATTTAAATTTCTTGCAAGAGAATTATGGGCCTCTTGGGGTCAAGAGTCTTGGATAGTTTCTCAAAGCTGAAATTTAAAGCCTCCATTGACCCACCTTTGGTAAAGAAGGAAGGTGCAAAGTAAAACAATGTTTGTCATGAAGACTTTGTTCTCTCTAAAGTCTGCAAAGCAAAAAGGGCACAGACGTGCAGAGAGTCGCGTTTTCCCAGTGACCACACAGGAGGGAAACACGGTAAAGTGAGGTCCTTCCTCCTCATGCTTCAAAACCTTGGGAAACCCAGACAGAAGCCGAGAAGTCTTCCTGTAACAGTTTGCCATTCATTCATCCATTCTTTCATTCATCATTCAATGCTGATATTGGGCCCTTTTGTATGCTAACTAGGAATCATATTCCAGGAAACAATTTGGATGATAACTTCCCTCTTACCATTAAAGAAATTCTGCGCCCTCTGAAAATAATAATGTTTTATTCTTTATGCAATGGATCTCATCCTGTAGGCCATGAAGCTTAGTGTGCTTCAAACTTTCATAGAGATTGGGTTATACGTTCATCAACATGTGCCCAAAATATTGTTGCTTCTTCTGGGTGTGCAGAAAACCCCTATGGTGTCTTACAGATGAATTGTATATAGAGAGATACAACTTGCAGTTAGTGCTAAAGATCATGTTTACCGGAACAAGCAAAACTCCTGCAGACGATATATATGAGAATGAGGCCAGGGGAGTGAACAGCTCAACTCAAATAACAGTGCTGATGGGCAATGTGGTAAACACAAAAATTCTCAACCACCAGCATTTACTAAATGCTTGACTCAATAAATCTGTAGTATGTCGAGTGAGTAACTTGTAGGCTGGACTGGGAACTGTAAACACCACTTAGAGCCTTCTTTTTGCTGGGAAATTTGTTCCAAGTTCCAAACAACTTATTAGCAGAGGGATTTTGGCAACTCATTATGTTGTAACTTGGGAACTTCCTGAACTGGAGCAACGCAAAGTGGAACAGGGATCTTGTAGAGCCAGATGTGATTACCATTGATGTGTGAATCCTTAAAAGGGAGAAAGGAGAAGGAAAGATGGTGAACTGTGTTGCAAAAGGAAAAAGACATTCTAACTAGATGGTTTTTAATAAATTTGAGCAGAAGACAAGGAAGTGATGCGAGAAAAATATGCAGAGGGGATGGGGCAGGAAGAACAGCTAGTTTATTGACCTATAGGCAGGAACACCCCACTCCAGTACTCTTGCCTGGAAAATCCCATGGATGGAGGAGCCTGGTAGGCTGCAGTCCATGGGGTCGGGAAGAGTCGGACACGACTGAGCAACTTCACTTTCATTTTTCACTTTCATGCATTGGAGAAGGAAATGGCAACCCACTCGTGTTCTTTCCTGGAGAATCCCAGGAACGAGGGAGCCTGGTGGGCTGCCGTCTATGGGGTCGCACTGAGTCGGACATGACTGAATTGACTTAGCAGCAGCAGCAGCAGGCAGGAACAGGAAAAAGGAGACAGGACGCAAAGGGCAAGTAAAGAACAAATGTAGCTCTAAATTCTAATTTTGTGGAGGGATTATCCACCAGATTCTGTAAATCCTTGTAGGACCTACAGTATCTCACTTTTCTAGCAAAAAAAAAAAAAAAATTTTTTTTTAATCAGTAAAACCAAATTAAAATTAACAGCAAAAAATGGTAAACACAAAGCCTGAGGATATGCTTTGCCTTAAAGATCATTGGCTGGAAAATCATTCAAAACTTTTTCAACAAACATTTGCTGATTAGCTTCCTGTATACAAACTGGTCTAGTTTATGTTCCTGGAGACCCAAAGATTTATAACATTGTTTCTATGAGGGGAAAGGCAGGCCAGTGTAGGGGATGGATTCTACAATACTTGATAGAATGGAATAGTGATGGCTGGAAGAACAATTATGACCTTGGAGAGCTTGTGTCAGCCAGCATTTACTTGGCAGGGAAGAAATGCTGAAAAATAAATAAATAAGCAAACAAACTAAAACCAGGTCAGCCAGCTGCCATGATGAGAAGTAAAATGGGACACAGGCAGGACTTCTTCCTCTCAGGACTTATGAAAAGAAGCTCCTGTTCCTCTGCCCCTAGCTCACCTTAAATCTCCAAGTATAGGGCAAGGGCTCATAGATTTGTCTTTCTTACCTTTGGGAAGTATCTGAACTGAATCACCATTCAATTTTGCTTATCTGCCCTAATTAGCAATGATGATGCTTAAAGCAGGTGAATGGTATAAGGAAGTGGAACGGCAGCTATAAAGTGAGATGTCAGTGGTACCTGAAATAACTTATCTGGAAGTTTCTGAGAAAAGCCTGAAGAAAAGGTCATTTCTAAAGAAACCAAAAGAAAAGATAAAAGGCACAAGGAAGGTGATGGCCATGTAGAGTCTCTCTCAACTGCATGTAACTTCAAGTGGAAAGCCATAATGAAAATCACAGGAATAGTCCGAAATACCAAAACGTCAAAAATCAACATTAATTTAAACTTCATTTAAATTAGGTAAACCATCACATATGACATGTATGAATCATTCAAAATATCAGTACTTCTTAGATTTTGATCCCATCACTACTTCTGCATATTTTTATCCTTGTACCAAGTGATCAATTTTGAAAATCATAATGAGGAACTTGCTTGCAGTTTAGTTCAGTTGTTCAGTCATGTTCAACTCTTTTCAACTCCATGGACTGCAGCATGCCATGCCTCCTTGTCCATCACCAACTCCCATAGTTTATTCAAACTCATGTGCTTTGAGTCAGTGACGCCATCCAGCCATCTCATCCTCTGTCATCCCCTTATCCTCCCACCTTCAATTTTTCCCAGCATCAGGGTCTCTTCCAATGAGTCAGTTCTCCACTTCAGGTGGCCAAATTATTGGAGTATCAGCTTCAGCATCAGTCCTTCCAATGAATATTCAGGACTGATTTCCTTTAGGATAGACTGGTTGGATCTCCATGCTGTCCAAGGGACTCTCAAGAGTCTTCTCCAGCACCACAGTTCAAAAGCTTCAGTGCTCAGCCTTTATATTCCAACTCTCACATCCATACATGACTACTGGAAGAACCATAGCTTTGACTAGATGAACCTTTGTTGGCAAAGTAATGTCTCTGCTTTTTAATATGCTGTCTAGGTTGGTCATAACTTTTCTTCTAAGGAGCAAGCATCTTTTAATTTCATGGCTGCAGTCACCATCTGCAGGGATTCTGGAGCCCCAAAAAAATAAAGTCTGTCACTGTTTCCATTGTTTCCCCATCTATTTGCCACGAAGTGATGGGACTAGATGCCATTATCTTAGTTTTCTGAATTTTGAGTTTTAAGCCAACTTTTTCACTCTCCTCTTTCACTTTCATCAACAGGCTCTTTAGTTCTTCACTTTCTCCCATAAGGGTGGTGTCATCTGCATATCTGAGGTGATTGATATTTCTCCCGGCAATCTTGATTCCAGCTTGTGCTTCTTCCAGCCCAGCGTTTCTCATGATGTACTCTGCATAGAAGTTAAATAAGCAGAGTGACAATATATAGCCTTGATGTACTACTTCCCCTATTTGGAACCTGTTGTTGTTCCATGTCCAGTTCTAACTGTTGCTTCTTGACCTGCATACAGATTTCTCAGAAGACAGGTCAGGTGGTCTGGTATTCCCATCTCTTGAAGAATTTTCCACAGTTTATTGTGATCCACAGTCAAAGGCTTTGGCATCGTCAATAAAGTAGACGTAGATGTTTTTCTGGAACTCTCTTGCTTTTTCCATGATCCAGCAGATGTTGGCAATTTGATCTCTGGTTCCTCTGCCTTTTCTAAATCCAACTTGAACATCTGGAAGTTCACAGTTCACGTACTGTTGAAGCCTGGCTTGGAAAATTTTGAGCACTTTACTACCGTGTGAGATGAATGCAGTTGTACAGTAGTTTGAGCATTCTTTGGGATTCCCTTTCTTTGGGATTGGAATGAAAACTGACCTTTTCCAGTCCTGTGGCACCTCCTGAGTTTTCCAAATTTGCTGGCATATTAAATGTAGCACTTTCACAGCATCATCTTTTAGGATTTGAAAGATCTCTACTGGAATTCCATCACCTCCACTAGCTTTGTTCGTAGTGATGCTTCCCAAGGCCCACTTGACTTTGCATTTCAGGATGTCTGGCTCTTGGTGAGTGATCATACCATCGTGATTATATCTTGGTCTTGAAGATCTTTTTTATATAGTTTTCTGTGCATTCTTGCCACCTTTTCTTAATATCTTCTGTTTCTGTTAGGTCCATACCATTTCTGTTCCTTATTGAGCCCATCTTTGCATGAAATGTTCCCTTGGTATCTCTAATTTTCTTGAAGAGATCTTTAGACTTTCCCATTATATTGTTTTACTCTATTTCTTTGCATTGATTGCTGAGGAAGGCTTTCTTATCTCTCTTTGCTATTCTGTGGAACTCTGCATTCAAAGGGGTATATCTTTCTTTTTCTCCTTTGCCTTTCGCTTCTCTTCTATTCACATTTGTAAGGCCTCCTCAGACAACCATTTTGCCTTTTTACATTTCTTTTTCTTGGGGATGGTCTTGATCCCTGCCTCCTGTACAATGTAATGACCTCTGTTCATAGTTCTTCAGGCACTCTGTCTATCAGATATAATCCCTGAAATCTATTTGTTACTTCCACTGTATAATTCTAAGGGATTTGATTTAGGTCATACCTGAATGGTCTAGTGGTTTTCCCTGCTTTCTTCAATTTAGTCTGAATTTGGCAGTAAGGAGTTCATGGTCTGTGCCACAGTCAGCTCCCAGTCTTGTTTTTGCTGACTGTATAGAGCTTCTCCATCTTCAGGTGCAAAGAATATAATCAATCTGATTTCAGCATTGACCATCTGGTGATGTCCATGTGTAGAGTCTTCTCTTGTCTTGTTGCAAGAGGGTGTTTGCTATGACCAGTGCGTTCTCTTGATAAAGCTCTGTTAGCCTTTGACCTGCTTCATTTTGTACTCTGAGGTCAAATGTGCCTGTTCTTCCAGGTATTTCTTGACTTCCTACTTTTGCATTCCAGTCCCCTATAATGAAAAAGACATCTTTTTTGGTGCTAGTTCTAGAAGGTCTTGTAGGTCTTCATTAGAACCATTCAACTTCAGCTTCTTCAGCATTACTGGTTGGGGCATAAACTTGGATTACTGTGGTATTAAATGGTTTGCCTTGGAAACGAACAGAGATCATTCTGTCGTTTTTGAGATTGCATCCAAGTACTGCATTTTGGATTCTTTTGTTGACTGTGATGGCTGTTCCATTTCTTCTAAGGGATTCGTGCCCACAATAGTAGATATAATGTTCATCTGAGTTAAATTCAGCCATGCCAATCCATTTTAGTTTGCTGATTCCTAAAATGTTGATGTTCACTCTTGCCATCTCCTGTTTGACCACTTCCAATTTGCCCTGATTTATGGTCCTAACATTCCAGGTTCCTATGCATTATTGCTCTTTACAGCATCACACTTTACTTCCCTCACCAGTCACATCCACAACTGGGTGTTGTTTTTGCTTTGGTTCCATCTCTTCATTCTTTCTGGAGTTATTTCTCCACTGAGCCCCAGTAGCATATTTGGCACCTACTGACTTGGGGAATTATCTTTTTGCCTTTTCATACCGTTCATGGAGTTCTCAAGGCAAGAATACTGAAGTGGTTTGCCATTCCCTTCTCCAGTGGACCACGTTTTTTCAGAATTCTCTACTATGACCTGTCCTTCTTGGGTGGCCCTACACGAATGGCTCATGGTTTTATTGAGTTAGATAAGGCTGTGGTCCATGTAATCAGATTGGTTTAGCAGATATGAAAATACATTATAAAACCATAATAACTAGGATGCCCCCTTGGACTCAGATTTGTGATTTGCAAAAGCTGGGTGCTCTTAATCTTCAAAGGGCTAAATGCTGAAAGAAACTGAATATAAAAAAATTTCCCCATAAGCAATCAACTAAAAGAAAACAGATGAAGAACCAGACCATCCTCTCGGAAGACTAGATAAGGTCCTCCTTGACTAGAGAGGAGAAATTAAGAAAAGGAAAAGTAACACTGATATCCTTGAGCATGAAGGTGCTGACTTCTCACCATTCCTCAGGCTAGATTATTAGAGAAAGATAGATCCTTCCCTTTGGTTTTGAACCCAGGATTAGAGTGGTAGATTGTATTATTTAAAAACATAAGCTGCCCCTTTTCTGGGGAATAATTATACTTCTCTGCTTATCCATTTGACTTCTTTGGTCAATAAAGTGTGAGCTGTGCTACTAGCCAGAACCAAGTTCACCCTGTTCTCTCTTCCTCTGCTCTGATATCAGCAGTGTCCCAGACAGAGTCAGTCCCATCAACCTGGACCCGGGAGTGAAGAGGGCAAGCACCAGCAGTACCATGCCTGACCCAGGAGTGACATACAAGTGAGAAATAAACCTTTGTCCTTTTAAGCCACTGAGATTTGGGGAGCATTTGCCACCACAGCATAATGGAATTTATCCTCGTTAATACAAGTAGAGCTATACCGTGCCCTGCTGTCCATCTGAGACTTGGGTAAGAAACACTCTTGCCTCTGTGCTCCATGCTGCGGTGATAATGGGACAGCAATACTGGTGACATGGCACAGCTAGACATAGGAGGACTGAACCCACTGCTGAGTTTTCTGTGGGTCCCAGACTGATACAGAACAACACTGAAGTCAGTTCTGTATGGAGAAGTACGTGAAGGGAAATCCTGGCAGTGGGTATACCAGGAACTGAGCCAGCATCCAAAGATTTACCTCTTAAGAGAAAGTACACCATGTGTTCATCACCTACTCATTCTGCCCCAACACTTGGACACTAATAAGTCTGTTCAGGACTTATTTGCAGCAGTAGGGAGAAAGGGGCAGAAGTATTGACTTCAAATGACCAAGACTGATCAAGTTGCCTGTCAGTGATAGAAATAGGAGGTTCAAGGTAGATTTTAGATACACTTTTAGACAAATAGTTACATGTTTGCCTGCCTAAGTTTGCATTCTGAGAAATGTGTACATATGACACCAAGATAACTTTAAGAGTACATCATGGAGGTTGCATGTATTCAGCCACAGTGAGGTGCTAAGGGTGTAGGCAGGCAAAGCTGAAGCCATGCATAGACAATGAGAACACCTTATATAATACGCCTGTTTCTACTCCCAAACCTGACACTCAAGCTACCACTACATATTTTCCCTGAGAAGCCCTCAAGGACCTGCTACCAGCAACACTTTCAGCTGCACAAATATTTATTCTAGTAAACCTGAAAAAGGAAAAGCAAACAGTTGTAAATAAATCTTGTCAGAATTTTCTGCATTCCATGCACTAAATATTTTTCCTTATTTTGCAAAAGAATGCTGTAATATGACTCTAACATTCTTATCTCCAGGATTGATTGTTTCATCTGGATTTCACAGCCGCTGGCTGGGTTAATATTTAATGTTTTTGTATAATTTGAATAATAACACAAAAGACTAAGATATGAATGGACTCCATAAGTGATTTGAGCAATTAACCTTTAGTCCATTTAAAACAGAGGATTGATTCATTCAAAATAGAAGATCAAGAGAAATTTTCATTCTTTTTTTATGTGGAGAAGTTTTAAACCAAATAATTTAATATAAAATATAATAGGATTCTATGATTTATGAAAGAAGCATATTGTAATAATCACATCACATAATTTTATACTTGGGCTTGCAATCAATAAATATTTTTTCCTAACAGACAAGAAAATGTCATAATAAATTATTTTCCTATAATTGGATATTTTTTTTAAGAAGCTCAATTCTCAGCTTCCTTTTAATTTCTGGGATGTAGCTTACTTTGATAATGTTGTAGTGGGAATGAATACAGTGGAGGTAAAGAAAAATGAGAGAAGCATGAATATTAATAAAAATAATGACTCATGTATGTAGGAACAAATATTAAAGAGCTAAATATTGTGAAAGCCAAAAAGATTTTTAAAAAGATATTTTATAGAATTTTATCATAGGAGACTATATTAATTAAAGTAGCTATAACTTTGAAGACTTTCTGTCAGACTCAAAAGCATACTTTAGTATGCTCAACTAACTTTAGTATGCTCTGCTTTTGGTGTTCACTAGTTATACACACTTGGCCAGTCTCACTCAGTCTTTACAACTATCAATGTAATAATGTACATATCTCAAATTGAAGTGAAAATTAGCAAGAGATACTGTACTAATTTTTTAAAGATGAGATTATTACCAGAAAAATAAAGCAGGGTTATTTCATGATGTTAAAAGGATCCATTCATCAAATAACAGAACTTCAAAATGTATGAAATAAAATTTAACAGAACTGAAAGGAGAAATAGACAAATTCATTCTCATAGTTGGAGATTTTAACATCTGTTTCTCTGTAATTATATAATAGGTAGACAAAAAATTAGATTATAGATGATTTGAATAACACTATCAACCAACCTGACCCAGCTGGCATTTATTAAACATTATACCCTCCAACTACAAGATACATGTATTTTTAAGTGCACATGTAACCATCACGGTTAGACCATTTTCTGAATCATACAACAAGTTTCAGTGAATCTAAGAGGACTGAGATAATTCTCTGGACAAAATGGTAATCAGTTAGAAGCCAGTAACAAAAAGATACCTAGAAAACCCCCAGATATCTATAAATTAGCAATATGCAGAAAATAGCCTATTGGTCAAAGAAGAAATCACAAGAGGATTTAGAAAATATTTTGAACTGAATGATAAAGGAAACGTTACATACCAAAATTTACGGGCTGCAGCAAAAACAATATTTAGCTTTAAGTACTGATATTAGAAAAAAAGAAAGTTCAAAAATCAATGACCTAAACATCTAACTAAAAAAGATAGAAAAAGAAGAGCAGAACTTCTCTTGGGCCCTTTTCCAGTGAATCCCTGACATTTTGATTTTGATCACTAGGTCTTAGTTTTCTTTGTTCTAGAACTTCATATAAATAGAATCATATGCTATATCTGGCTTCTCTCATTCAGCTTAATACTTTTGACATTCACCCCAGTTGTTGCTATATCAGTAATTCATTGCTTCTGTTGTTGTTGTGTAGCATTCCACTGTACAGATATAAAAAAATGTATTCACTCACCTGTTAATGAACATTTGTACTGTTTCTAATTTGGGGCTACTATAAATAAGACTGCTCTGAATACTGCCATACAAGACATTTATGGACACATGTTCTCATTTCTTTTGCATACAGAACCACAAGCAGAATTGCTGAGTCACGGAACAGGTGTGTGTTTAAATATACACTAAATAGCTATTAATAAATAGGTTTTCAAAAGACTGTACCATTTAACATTCTTTTTGGCAATATATAAGACTCCCAATTGGTTCACTTTTTGCCAATATTGGTTTTCTTTGTCATTCTAATTTTAGTCATTATAGTGTGAATGAAGAAGGAAATGGCAACCCACTCCAGTGTTCTTGCCTGGAGAATCCCAAGGACAGGAGAGCCTGGTGGGCTGCCATCTGTGGGGTCTCAGAGAGTCAGGCACGACTGAGCAACTTAGCCACAGCAGTGTGTGTGAAGTGGCATCTCATGGCAGTTTTATGTTTCTCTGGGGACTTTTCATCATCTTTTCATGTGCTTATTAGCATTCATTTATATTCTTAAAATTTCTGTTCAAGTGTTGTGCTCATCTTAAAATTGGGTGTCTCTTTATCATTGTTCTTGTGTCTAAAAGTAATCACAGGATGCCTAATTATCCAATGATAACTATAATATTTATGAGACTTGTGTATGACTTCACCCAAAAGGCAGGGAAAAGGCCTCAGCATGCATCAGGTTTAAATGGGAGTTAAGAGAAACGTTACATTTATATTTTGTTTACATCTTATGAGATCAGCTCATGCAAGAAGTTGAACATATAGCAAGACACTTTAAAAAGGAAATAAATCAGTACAAAAAGAAAACCAAAAAGAATCTAGGAATGAAAAACTTGAGTCCCTGCAATAGAAAAAGAAAGAACTCAATGAACCACTTGAACAAAAATTTTAAAACCACTGAAAAGAGAATTAATGAACTGAATGATATTTCTAAAGAAATTCATTATATACTGTGCTGTGCGCAGTCATGTCCAACTCTTTGTGACCCCATGGACTGTGGCCCACCAGGCTCCTCCATCCATGGAGATTCTCCAGGCAAGAATACTGGAGTGAGTTGCCATGCCGTCCTCTAGGGAGGGCATCTTCCCAATGCAGGGATGGAACCCAGGTCTCCCACATTGCAGATGGATTCTTTACCATCTGAGCCACCAAAGTGAAAGTCACTCAGTCATATGTGACTCTTTGTGACCCCATGGAATAGACAGTCCTTGGAATTCTCCAGGCCAGAATACTGAAGTGGGTAGCCTTTCCCTTTCCAGGGGATCTTCCCAACCCAGATCTCCTGCATTGTAGGCAGATTCTTTACCAGCTGAGCCACAGGGAAGCCCAAGAATACTGGAGTGGGTAGCCTATCCCTTCTCCAACAGATCTTCCCAACCCAGAAATCGAACTGAGGTCTCCTGCATTGCAGGTGGATTCTTCACCAGCTGAGCTACCACTGTAGCAGAAAGAATAAAGGGGATTAAAATGTGAAAGACAGATTGTTGTTGTTTAGTCACTAAGTTGTATTCTGCTCTTTGCGACCCCATGTACTGTAGCCCACCAGGCTCCTCTGTCCATGGGATTTCCAGGCAAGAACACTGGAGTAGGTTGACAATTCCTTCTCCAGAGTATCACGCCTCCTGCATTGGCAGGCGGATTCTTTACCACTGAGCCACCAGGAAAGCCTTTAAAGAAAGATTAGGAGATACCAAAAAGAGAAAGTTTAACAGGTTTGTAATCAAAAAGGCAGATAAGAGAGAATGGGCAGAAAGAAATACTATTGTTTTTAAACTAATGATTCAGTATTTTTCAGTTGAAGAAATACATGCATTTTTGATTTAAGAACCACAGCTTCCTCAAACAAGTAAATTTTTAAACGCACACACACACACTGAAGTAGTAAAGATGAGTAAATCTTTTTTTTTTTTTAAGATGAGTAAATCTTTTTTTTTTTTTTAAGATGAGTAAATCTTAAAAGCCACCATTGAGAAAAGACAGATTACTTAGACTGATAACAGTTCTCAATAATAATAGACTAATACAGTGGAATACCATTACCATTTAATTGAGTTGCCGGTAAAGAGTTACATATTGAAAACTGAGTTACATATGAAAACATGAAAATGTTTTTCAAATGAAGATTGAGACTCAATTAAAGAGCTACTCAAGGAAGAAGGAAATTAAACCCAGAAAGAGGAAGTGGTTTGCAAAGAACATTTTTACTATGGAAACATTGTCTGTACCAGACAATAAGTAAAAATAATAATTAATGAGGGAAGGGAGGTAGCAAAAGGAAATAAATTACTAGACAAGAAAATCATGTAAGACAGACAGTAAATGGAAAATGAAGGTGACCTGAAACCAAAGATCCAAGGTTCTAATACTACTGAAGAGACACATCAAGATTTTGATTAACTTGAGACTGTTCTAAGTCAGGTGAAAGGTTCAAAAGTTAAGAGTAAATACCAAAAGAAAAGGAATAGAAGGGAATAAAGAAAAGCTCCATTAAGCCAGTAGGAGGAAAGAAACAAGGAAAAAAGAGCATAATTTATGAAAAACAAAAATTAGGATTGTACAAATATGTTCAAATATATTTATTGTCACAGCAAATAAGCAAAATAAACTATCCAGTTTATATAGAGATACTTTGATTGAGCCAACAAATCCAGCCACATGCTATTTGAATGAGAAATATTTAAGTCATAATGATAAGAAAGATATGGTAGGCAAAGATTAACCGAAAGAAAGACTGTGTAACTCTAACAATACCCAGCAAGAGACCTGAAGGCAAAAAGTGTTATTTGAAGTAAAGAGAATCACCACGTATGTATTCTCCAAGAAAAGACTTTGCTTAAAAAAAAAAACACAAGGGCTGTTTTGCCTATGAAAAGATCTTCCTGTGCAAACTTTAGAGAAGTATTCCTACTGGAAAAAAATAATAACCCCTTTCTATCCCATCTCCCAGATGAATCAGATCTAGAATTACTAAGTTTGGTTCTTCTGTCTCTCCTTTTAAATTAAACCGTAGCAGTCTAAAAGATTTTAAGCTGCTTACAATTTTCAGGAATGTCAAAAAAAAAAAAAAGCAAATCATGTTGAGTGCTAGTACTGTTTTATTTATTAAATCCTGATTGCAAAGAGCAGCACAAGGAAACATAGATTTAAGGGAGGGCTCTCTGCAGGTTGGGGACACTGACTTCAGTGTATCAGCAATTATTTTAACATATTAAATATTAAAAATTATAAAAGAAATGAAAGTTTCCAGGCAGAACAGTAGGTAGTTTCAGAAACTGAGTTCCTCTCCTGCCAGATTTCAGATCCATTTCTTATAATGCTTGGGCATTTTAATTAACTTTATTTAGTTTTTTGTTTTGTGAAAGAATATAATTTCTCCATATACAAAACAGAGATAAAACTTGCTCTATCTAGTATAAGATTGTTGTGAGAATGAAATTAAATAATATATGTAAAAGCCCTTTGTAAACATTTAGTACTATAACTGTAAGGTATTATTATAAATCCATGGTCCTAGGATGGGTTGTTAGTATTAGAAAGCTTTATCCACCATTTCTTGAACATATCTGTAAAAATCTCAATTACTCATTATTGTGCTTTTACTAATGTTTAAGAGAAAGCTACTCCCATTTATATAGTTACAAAAATGTAAGTAAATCATGGCCCAGTAAAATAATTCTCACCATTCACCTTTCTCTCCCTGGAAACACATACCCTGGAGTTATACATACACCAAAGAGAAGGAAAATTTGTTTCAGTGTTTAGTGTAAAGAAGTGTTTTTTCTTAGTTGTTGGTTTTGTAGCTCTTATGAACCTGACTAAAACATCTGACCCATCACGTCACTCTTATTTAGGTATCCCTGAATTCTTGAGCTGGAGAGCATGAGTCTGGCAAAAACAAAAATGAAAAAAAAATGGCAGTCAAAATTGTTGTGAAGAAGGGGGTGAGATGGAACATGCAGGGCGTATGATACAGCAGTGTTCCCCCAAAAACCAATGGCCACCTTCTTGTTCTGTAAAGTCCATGGATTCACACAAATGGATGTGTGGAAAGACAAGGTATGCTGACCTGTCAAAAAGTTGAGAGCTGGGTGGATCAAGGCAAGTCGCTCCATCTCTCTGAGCCTCCACTTTCGTAGAATAAGGGTAAGAAAGTCTGCTAAACTGGGTCTTCAATCCTCAGCTCAGTCTATCTACTCTTGCACTTGAGGAGATCAGGTCCTCTTTGTAAGCTACCACCAACACCTCGGATTCACACTTGGCCTTTAACTACTTCTTCTCAGCCCTTAGTTTCTCACCCCTTTGCAGACGGTCAGTCAACTTAGAAGCAACCTGTCTTTATAAGCATCCTTCTCTGCGTATCCTCTAAATCCCTGATGGGTCCTGAATCATCTCAGCTGCAATGGATTCATGAGCACCAGGACGCACCCCCAGGCCACCAACAGCGAGATCTTTGGTACCTGAGCCACCACCTTGTTTCAGAGACTGTGTGTCCCCACCTGCCTCTCAGGATGATATCCTCTTCACCCACCAGGGACGACTTAACCCAGTCCCGAATCGTCACCTTACTACCTGTTTGCAATCACCTCTTTCCACATTACTGTGTAGTTTGGACCCTTCAAGAGGCAGATGCCAAGAAAGATGGGAAATGCAAGAGAATTTGTAGGGAGGGCGAGAGGCTGTGGCTGTGAAGGGAAAATGGGAGTGAGCCAGAGGAGGCAGGGAGAGCTGCCAGACAAAGCTGGTCTGACCTCATGAAGGAGGGAGGAGAAGATAAAGTGTCATGTGGGAGAGTCTTAGATGCAGCCCAGTTCTAGGAGGAATTCAGTCAGACTGGTGGGACACTATCAGAGGGCTGCCCATCTGGCAGAAAGGGGCCTGCCTGTGATCGTTGCTGGATTCGCTTAGTGGCCAGGGCAGTCAGTGGGGTCTCCACACAAATGGATTCTGAGCACAGTGGCTGGGACAGTCATCAGTCACATCTGGAGATTTGAGTTGTGTGTTTTTATGGCCACGATGATGAGGGAGGAAGAGGACAACATCTTGACAGGGTGGTCCAAATAGATATCATCCATGAGAGCACACTAGTAGCGTGCACCTCTAGAGAGATACCCTGAGGACGAAACTGCAATGCCTTTGTGGCATTCCTGCCAAAAGTATTTAACTTATATGTAATCATGAGGAAACATCAACAAATCCAAATTAAGGGGCTATATGTAACACAGGACAACAAAAACATAGTTGATGTACAATACATATAAGTTTCAGGGGTACAACATAGTGACTCACAATTTTTAAAGTTATACTCCTTTATAGCTTTTCAAAATATTGGATATATTCCTGGTGTTATACAACATATCGTGTACATGTGCATGCATGTGCATACATGCTCAGTCGCTTCAGTTGTGTCTGACGCTTTGCAACCCTATGGACTGTGCCCACCAGGTTCCCCTGTCCATGGGATTCTCCAGGCAAGAATACTGGAGTGAGTTGCCACGCCTTCCTCCAAGGGATCTTTCCCATCCAGGGATCAAACACACAGCTCCTGTATCTTCTGCATTGCAGGCAGATTCTTCACCCACTGAGCCACTTGGGAAGCCGATATTCTTGTGTATAAGAGGCTATTCTTGATCTTAGGAAATACATGCTGAAGTTTTAAGCATAAAAGGGCATAATATATATATAACCAATTTCTCAAATGGTTTCAGTTTAGTTCAGTCACTCAGTCATGTCCGACTCTGCTACCCCATGAATCACAGCACGCCAGGCCTCCCTGTCCATCACCAAATCCCAGAGTTCACTCAGAATCACATCCATCGAGTCAGTGATGCCATCCAGCCATCTCATCCTTGGTCGTTCCCTTCTCCTTCTGCCCCCAATCCCTCCCAGCATCAGGGTCTTTTCCAATGAGTCAACTCTTCACATGAGGTGGCCAAAGTACTGGAGTTTCAGCTTTAGCATCATTTCCTCCAAAGAAATCCCAGGGCTGATCTCCTTCAGAATGGACTGGTTGGATCTCCTTGCAGTCCAAGGGACTCTCAAGAGTCTTCTCCAACACCACAGTTCAAAAGCATCAATTCTTCGGCACTCAGCTTTCTTCACAGTCCAACTCTCACATCCATACATGACCATAGGAAAAACCATAGCCTTGACTAGACAGACCTTTGTTGGCAAAGTAATGTCTCTGCTTTTGAACATGCTATCTAGGTTGGTCATAACTTTTCTTCCAAGGAGTAACCGTCTTTTAATTTCATGGCTGCAGTCACCATCTGCAGTGATTCTGGAGCCCCCCAAAATAAAGTCTGACACTGTTTCCACTGTTTCCCCATCTATTTGCCATGAAGTGATGGGACCAGATGCCATGATCTTCGTTTTCTGAAAGTTGAGCTTTAAGCCAACTTTTTCACTCTCCTCTTTCACTTTCATCAAGAGGCTTTTTAGTTCCTCTTCACTTTCTGCCATAAGGGTGGTGTCATCTGCATATCTGAGGTTATTGATATTTCTCCCGGCAATCTTGATTCCAGCTTGTGTTTCTTCCAGTCCAGCGTTTCTCATGATGTACTCTGCATAGAAGTTAAATAAGCAGGGTGACAATATACAGCCTTGACGTACTCCTTTACCTATTTGGAACCAGTCTGTTGTTCCATGTCCAGTTCTAACTGTTGCTTCCTGACATGCCCCATCCAAGGGGTCACAAAGAGTCAGACACGACTGAGCAACTTAACTGAACTGAACTCAGTTAGCAGTTGCATGTGCGCCTCATTCAAGGTATCTTTCCAAAAGATACTTTTGACTTTGCCAGTGATCAAATACTGTACTGAGGCATGAAAAGTACATGAGCAATATTAACACATTTTAAACCGGCTCTCCTGGCTTCTGGCCAGTGAGATGAAAGAGGTGCTGAGTCGAGATTTATGGGGTGGCTATCTTTTTTCAATCACAACTGTCTAGTGATTCATTATTGCACATGCCAGCAACTCTACCCCAGTGGATGCAATTATCTGTTTCATTTTCATTTTCTTTTTTTAAAAGAGCTAGTTGAGTATGTTTCTAAGTGTGGGCACGTTGTCTTTGATCCATTAACCAGTACTCCCATGCTGGTTGACATACAGAGGGTGGGAGGGAGGGGAAGATCACTCTGCCTGTGTGCATTTAAAATTTTAAATAGATATAAGGTTGAAAAGGACACACCCAGACATCCAAAATGTCCCTATCAAGCTCTTATTTTCTTCAATCACAACTGTCTAGTGATTCATTATTGCACATGCCAGCAACTCTACCCCAGTGGATGCAATTATCTGTTTCATTTTCATTTTCTTTTTTTAAAAGAGCTAGTTGAGTATGTTTCTAAGTGTGGGCACGTTGTCTTTGATCCATTAACCAGTACTCCCATGCTGGTTGACATACAGAGGGTGGGAGGGAGGGGAAGATCACTCTGCCTGTGTGCATTTAAAATTTTAAATAGATATAAGGTTGAAAAGGACACACCCAGACATCCAAAATGTCCCTATCAAGCTCTTATTTTCACAATTCTTGCACATATACACACACACAAAAACAGGTTTATAGCTTTAATTGTCATCTCTTTTCATCCAATGTGCCCAGTTTATCCTTTTCAAAGCTTACTTACATCCATTATCTTCCTGACATTACATCAGCCTTGTGCGCTAGCCAGCTCTAAAGATGGACTGCTGCAGTCCGCGTCCCAGCCCTGGTGGTTACTGTTGTGTGACCTTGCACAAGTTCCTTGACCTCTCTGTATTCTCAGCTTTATTATCCCTGTAGTACAGATAATGATTCTGAGGTTTCAAGTATCTTATTTTAAATCACTTGGCAATTTAGTGTAAGAACTGGGAGTTTCCATGGAGATTTCAACTCTCCTACAAAAAAACAGATTCGTTTCCACAAAGCACTGGTATTGTGTGAGTTGGAGGAATGTTGTTTATCAGGGTGTTGTTTGAAAATAGAAGTCACATTTCTCTTTAAGGAGGTTAAACATTTTTTCTGCCATTCAATTCTGTTCAGTAAGCATTATTTAGAAAGTAGGCAGAAAGGGGAGTGGGAGAGGACTTTGAATCAGAAGATTGGTATTTGAAACCAGGTTCTGTTACCTGATCTGTGCTCAGTTTTCTCTTCAGTAAAATGGAAATCCTGATATGTAAGCTATAAGTTTCTTGAGATGAGTAGCAACAATATGTGTTGCTAGGCATTGAACATACTAGGCATTGACCCTAATATAGCCTTTCAAAAATATACTATTCTTTCTATGCTTGCTACTCATCAGGAGCTTTGCTATGTACATGAAATGCTCTCAGTTGCTCAGTCGTCTGGTTGTTTGTGACCCCATGGACTGTACCTGCCAGGGTCCTCTGTCCATGGAATTTTCCCAGGCGAGAGTACTGAAGTGGGTTACAATTTCCTATTCCAGTGTATCTTCCCATCCCAGGGACTGAACCTGCATTTTCTGCGTTTCCTGCAAGAGCAGGCAGATTCTTTACTACTGAACCATGTGGGACCACCTTATCCATGAAATACAAAAATGCAAAAAATTTACTCCTTCTGTTTGAGGCTCACCCTCCAGAAATTTGTATTGGTTCTTCACGAAGTAAGGATATTAGCCAGTCAGTTCAGTTCAGTCGTGTCTGACTCTTTGCAACCCCAGTTATTGGGATCAATTTAAAACTGGTTCGGGTAATTATGGTTTGCAATTTTCAAGAGAGTTTTTCCCAGAAGGATAAGATCTTTTTATCTTATTCTTAAAGCTTAAAGTAGAAAAAGAAAAGTAGAGAAAGCAATTTAGTTCAGTTCAGTTCCTGAGTCGTATCCAACTCTTTGCTACCCCATGGACTGCAGCACGCCAGGCCTCCCTGTCCATCACCAACTTACAGAGTTTACTCAAACTCATGTCCATTGAGTTGGTGATGCCATCCAACCATCTCATCCTCTGTCGTCCCCTTCTCCTCCTCCTCCTGCCCTCAATCTTTCCAGCATCAGAGTCTTTTCCAATGAGTCAGCCCTTCGCGTCAGTTGGCCAAAGTATTGAAGTTTCAGCTTTAGCATCAGTCCTTCCAATGAACACCCAGGACTGAATTCCTTTGGGATTGACTGGTTGGATCTCCTTGCAGTCCAAGGGACTCTCAAGAGTCTTCTCCAGCACCACAGTCCCAAAGCATCAATTCTTCGGTGCTCAGCTTTCTTTATAGTCCAACTCTCACATCCATACATGACCAAAGGAAAAACCACAGCATTAACTATTCAGACCTTTGTTGGCTAAAGAGAAAGCAGAGTGAGGTACAAAAGATGGGAAAAAACATGGTTTTATTGGACCTCAGGTGTGATTTTTGGAGCAGATGTACTTTTTTCCGGAAAGCAGTTTATCTTAGCTCAGAATATCAGTGTGCAACATGAAAGTACCAAGAACTCTATGCCAATCATTGTCTCAGGATCTGTAGACAGTAATGTTCTTGTTTCTCCTCAGTATCTGGCAGACTAGAAGCTCTCCAAATGAATACAGAAGAAGATTCAGAAGAGCTAAGTTCTAGCCCACTATCCTATGATGGTCAAAGTAATTATGAATTAAAAAAAAAAGTTCTGGTAAAGATGAAGAGATAAGAAAGGGAAACAGGGAGACTTAAAGAAAGAGTTAGATGTACGGAAAATCAAAGGAAGATTTCAAAGGAAGGTAGAAAAGGGGATCAACAAAAAGGGGTTCAGAAAAGAGGATCATTGGGGAAATAAAAAATCTTCATAAGCCTTGATTTTGACCTAGGAACAGAGCTACCAACATTTGGAAATAAGTGCTCCTGTGTGATGTGCTTCTCAAAAGATGTGCCCAGAGTTCCAGAAGGAAGAACTGAAAGTGTGCAAGCTGGTGACATGATAGGTAAGGCTACCTGAGGGTAGTGAGATGGGGGTGGCTCCACTGGCAACACAGACCCAGGCAGGGTGGTGGCAGATGGAAGGAAGGAATACGGAACATGGGTGGCTTCCGGTCTATCCCAGTATCCTGATCTCTGCATTTGCTTGACCTGATCCTTTTGGGAATAGCAGGGAAGCAAGAAATCATTATAAAATTGTGCTTAAGGGATGGCCCGTGTTGATTATACATGGTTGATATATTAATTGGGCTTCCCTGGTGGCTCAGATGGTAAAGAATCTGCCTGCAATGCAGGCAACATGGATTTGATCCTTATGTTGGGAAGATCTCCCAGAGAATGGAATGCCAACCCGCTCCCGTATTCTTGCCTGGCAGGCTACAGTCCATGGTGTTGCAAAGAGAAATACACTCTTTAAAGTAGCAGTTTATTGTTTATTACATCAGTGTATTACTAACAAAGCTTTGTGATTTACAGTGATTTCTATCCCTGTCACCCAAGAAAGTCAAGTGTATGTCCATTAGTAGGTAATAGTGTCATTTTGTCACAATCTTAGAAAGATCTCAAAAGATAGCTACTCCTGCCACTTAATTGTCAGAAGGAAAGACTTCAGATCAACTATTCTTAACCCAGCACATATGTTTGATAAATGTTCTCCAGCATGTCACTTGTTTATATAGTGATACTATTCACTTTTGCATATAAGGTCTTATTTCATCCTAACAAAATTCTTAAGGACTAGACAAATATCCCTGAGTAAACTGAAATTTATAGATATTGAAGAATGTTTTTCAAAGTCCCATTAAGAAATAATGGAAGACCCAGGATCCGAGGCTCCCATGTCTCAATTCAGTAGGGTTGATTCCTTTACGATAAAGAGAGATGATAACCCAAACATCTTTATAAATTCAAGCCTTCTTCAGTATGAATCATCTTAAGCTTTGTAACTTTTATTTATTTATTTTTGTTCCACAACATGTGTTTTTTTCCTAGATACGGTGGCTCCTGGGAACAACTCTACTGTGAGAAAACCCAAGAGGAGAAGAAGTAAGAGTGCATACAATTTTATTTCCTTTTGATATTAAAATGAGTTTTTAATGCCTGTTTCATTATTATTATTATTATTTATAATAATGTGTTAATAATATGAAAACCCCATAAAGGTGTCTATATCCTAATCTCTGGAACCTGTAATCTGTTATCTTACATGGCAAAGGTAGGTGAAGTCGCTCAGTCGTGTCCAACTCTTTGCGACCCCGTGGACTGTAACCTACTAGGCTTCTCTGTCCATGGGATTCTCCAGGCAAGAATACTGGAGTGGATTGCCATTTCCTTCTCCAGAGGATCTTCCCAACCCAGGGATCGAACCCAGGTCTCCCGCATTGGAGGCAGACGCTTTAACCTCTGAGCCACCAGGGAAGTCTACATGGCAAAAGGGATTTTATACATATGATTAAGATAAGGACTTTGACACTGGAGATTATCCTGCATTTTCTGGGTGCACTCAGTATCATCAAGTGGGCCTTAAAATATGAAGAACTGTTCCTGACTGTGAAGAGAGTGATCCTGGGAACAACTCTACTGTGAGAAAACCCAAGAGGAGAAGAAGTAAGAGTGCATACAATTTTATTTCCTTTTGATATTAAAATGAATTTTAATGCCTGTTTCATTATTATTATTATTTATAATAATATGTTAATAATATGAAAACCCCATAAAGGTGTCTATATCCTAATCTCTGGAACCTGTAATCTGTTATCTTACATGGCAAAAGGGACTTTATACATATGATTAAGATAAGGACTTTGACACTGGAGATTATCCTGCATTTTCTGGGTGCACTCAGTATCATCAAGTGGGCCTTAAAATATGAAGAACTGTTCCTGACTGTGAAGAGAGAGAGAAGTGATTATGGAAGATAGTCACAGAGAGATGCAATATTGCTAGCTTTGCAGACGGAAGGAGAGAATAAGGAATATTGATGGCTTCTGTTAACAGAAAGTGAGAAAGGAAAGGAGATTTCCCTCTACAGCCTCCAGACAGGAATGAAGCCCTACTGAATCCTTGATTTTAGCCTAGAGTGACCCTTGTCAGACTTCTAACCAACATAACTATAAGGTAATGAACTGTTTTAAGCCACTAAATTTGTGGTCATTTACTATGATACCAATAAAAGAGTAATATGAATTTTGGTTATTGCAAGTGGGATGCAGCCAAAATTCATTCCTAAAAAGGTGGAAATGGCTTCAAATTTGGGCAATGGGCAGAGGGAATTTGGGTAATAAGAATTTTAAATAGAACAATAAAAAATGTCTAGATTGCCTTGAACAGTTAGTAGAAATATGGTGCTGAAGACTGCTTGTGAGGACTTGGAAGTGAAGAGCATGGTAGGAAAAATCTATGTCATTTTGGAGAATATATAAATCATTATGAAAAAGCTGTTAGTAGCAATATGGAGGCTAAAGGTGTCATGAAGGAAATAAGGAACATGTTTTTGAAAATAAAAAGAAAAGGGATCCTTTAGTGGCAGAAAACTCAGCAAAATTAAGTCCTGCAGTTATGTGGAGAGCAGAATTTTTTGGATGTATAGCTAGGGAGATTCCTAATTACTATGATAAAGGTGCAGCTGGTTTCATGTTGCTGCTTAGAGTAAACTGCCAAAGGAAAGAGGTAGTCAAGGGAAGAGCTGCTAAACAAAAGGAATCAGGACTTGATAATTTAAAATTTTTTTAGCCTATTCAGATTGCAAAATGCTAAAGTTAGGAGAGTCACTGTCAGGAAAACATGCTCTGTGGTGACAACCAAGAGTGTCACTATACAACTTTTTGCGAATGTCCCAGAAGTAGTGCAACATCAAAGTATTAAGTCACAAAAAAAAAAAAAGTATTAAGTCACACAAACTGTTCCTCAAAGAGATTAAGTTTGTGACCCATAGATACCCTCAACCATCTCAGCAGAAGTGAAAAATGGATATGTGAGTCTACAAGAAAGATTTGTGGAGGAGACTCTCGTCTAATGGATGAGATTCTCATGACATATATGGGAGATATAGAAGATTCTTAAGACATTTATACCAACAGAAACAGAGATGTCCTTGTTCTAGTCCTTAGAGCCTGTAATCTGTTACTTTACCTGGCAGAAAAGACACTGGTGGTGTGATTAAGTTAAAGATTTTGACATGGGGAGATTTTTCTAGATTATCTGGGTGGCCCCAATCAAGTCACATGGATCCTTAAAATCAGAAAACTTTTCCTGCTATGGAGAGAGGGATATGAGACTATAGAATAATGATCAAAGAAGATACAGTGTGGATGGCTTCGGAGAATAAGGCAGGGAGCAATGAGCCAAGAAATGTGGGCAGCCTTCAGAAGCTTGAAAAGGTAAAGAAATCAAATATCCCCTACAACTTCCAGAAAGAAACAAAGCTTCTGCTGCTGTTGTTGCTGCTGCTAAGTCTCTTCAGTCGTGTCCGACTCTGTGTGACCCCATAGACGGCAGCCCACCAGGCTTCCCCGTCCCTGGGATTCTCCAGGCAAGAACACTGGGGTGGGTTGCCATTTCCTTCTCCAATGCATGAAAGTGAAAAGTGAAAGTGAAGTCGCTCAGTTGTGTCCGACTCCCAGCAACCCCATGGACTGCAGCCCACCAGGCTCCTCCGTCCATGGGATTCTCCGTCCATGGGAGTGGGTGCCATTCCTTCACCGAACAGAGCCTCTAGATGCCTTGATTTTAGCTCAGTGAGACTTGTGTCAGATTCCTGATCTTCCAAACTGCAAGATAACACATTGCGTTTCTTTAAGCCAAGAAGTTTCTGGTAATTTATAATAGTAACAATAGAGAACTAATACTTTTCATAAGACAAAACAGAAACAAACAAAAATCCTGAGTTTCACCTTTATATCATTAGGTTCAGTTCAGTTCAGTCGCTCAGTCGTGTCCGACTCTTTGCGACCCCATGAATCGCAGCACGCCAGGCCTCCCTGTCCATCACCAACTCCTGGAGTTCACTCAGACTCACGTCCATCGAGTCAGTGATGCCATCCAGCCATCTCATCCTTGGTCGTCCCCTTCTCCTCCTGGCCCCAATCCCTCCCAGCATCAGGGTCTTTTCCAATGAGTCAACTCTTCGCATGAGGTGGCCAAAGTACTGGAGTTTCAGCTTTAGCATCATTCCTTCCAAAGAAATCCCAGGGCTGATCTCCTTCAGAATGGACTGGTTGGATCTCCTTGCAGTCCAAAGTGAAAGTGAAAGTGAAGTCACTCAGTCGTGTCCCACTCTTTGCGACCCCATGGACTGTAGCCTACCAGGTTTCTCAGTCCATGGGATTTTCTAGGCAAGAACATTGGAGTGGGTTGCCATTTCCTTCTCCAGCAGATCTTCCCGTCCCAGGGATTGAACCCGGGTCTCCTGCATTGTAGGCAGATGCTTTTACCGTCTGAGCCAGATGACCTGGCAAGGGACTCTCAAAACAGCAATTTATAGTTTTTCAAATCTTTTTTCTGTTTTCTGTTTTCAAAATTTTTAAATATGTGATCCGTATAAATTTTGATTGATGTGTATCTTTCAAGATTTTTCTATGTATGTTTTGAGATATTTACATCATACACTAACACATTACATCATAAATCTATTTACACTGTTACATTTCCCTTGCTTTAAATCAGTATGTCGTGCACAAGAGATTACAAACATTTAACATTTTGCCAACTTAACTGTAAAAAATTTTATTTTATTCTGCTTTAATTTGCATTGCTCTCATTTTTATTGTGGTTGAGCATTTTTCATGTGTTATTGGCTATTTGTTTTCCTTCTAAAAATGGATAGTGTGTATGCCTTGCTAGTATTGCTATCTTTTTTTAAACTATACTGAACAAACATAGGAATATTTATATATACATCAAACAGTATACTATGTATACTGTTAGTGTTTTATTTCATTTGATGTTATTCTCTTAGGTTTGTTTATAACATATTTTGTCCTAGAGAAATTTGAAATTTTATATAGTAAGATCTATCAGGATTTTCCTTTGTGGCTTCTAGGTTTTGTTTTCAGTATACAAAGATGTTTTCCAACTTGAAATTTTAAAAATACTTATATATGCTTCTAAAATATTTGAAGTACTTAATACTTTTAAATGTTTAAATCTATTATTCACCAAAGACTCACCTCTTTGTGTGTGATGTGAAATAGTAATTACAAGGAATAACACCAACTTTTTAAAAAATTGAAATATGCTAATGTACAATATTATATGTTATGGGTATATAATTTTGAAGGTGATACTCCATTTATGGTTATTATAAAATATTTGCTATATTCCCCATGATGAACAATATATTCCTGTAGCTTATTGTATACCTAGAGTTTATAGCTCTTAATTCCCTGCCCCTAATTTGCCCCTCCCCTCTTACTTCTCCTCACTGGTAAGCATTAGTTTATTTTCTGTATCTGTGCGTCTGCTTCATTTTTGTTACATTCAGTAGTTTGTTGTATTTTTAAGGTTCCAGATAAAAGTTATATCATACAGTATTTGCCTTTCTCTATCTGACTTATTTCACTTAGCATGCTGCTGCTACTGCTGCTGCTAAGTTGCTTCAGTCGTGTCCAACTCTGTGTGACCCCATAGATGGCAGCCCACCATTCCCTTCAAATCCATCCATGTTGACACAGATGGGAAAATTTTCATTCTTTTTTATGGCTGAGTAATATTCCATATGTATCTATCTATGTCTATCTATCTATCTATCTATCTATCTACCACATCTCCTTTCCCATTCGTCTCTTGATGGACACTTAACGTTGCTTTCATTTCTTGGCAATTATTAAAATGCTGCTGTGAATATTAGAGTACATGTATCTTTTCAGATGAGTGTTTTTGTGTTTTTTGGTTATGCATTCAGAAGTGGGGCTGTGGTGTCATATGATAATTCTATGCTTAGTTTTCTGAAAAACCCCATACTGTCTTCCACAGTTGGCTGCACCAGCTTGCATTCTTATAATATCGTGTGAAGTTTCCCTTTTCTCCATGCTTTTGCTCATCTTGCTGTTTGTGTTCTTTCTGATGAGAGCCATTAGGACAGGTGCGAGGTGGTTTTGATTTGCATTTCTCTGAAGATCAGTGATGTTGAACATCTTTTCATGTGCCAGTGGATGCCAACACTATTTCCTTCATGATTTGAATGCCCTTTTGCATCTTTTCCTGTGTTCGTGGATCTGTGTCTGATTCTACTCTGAGATGCTGGTCTATTTAGTTTTAATGTGGTACCAAGTTGGTTTAATTATAATATTTAAAAGTAAAGTTCATCTTGCTGTTTGTGTTCTTTCTGATGAGAGCCATTAGGACAGGTGCGAGGTGGTTTTGATTTGCATTTCTCTGAAGATCAGTGATGTTGAACATCTTTTCATGTGCCAGTGGATGCCAACACTATTTCCTTCATGATTTGAATGCCCTTTTGCATCTTTTCCTGTGTTCGTGGATCTGTGTCTGATTCTACTCTGAGATGCTGGTCTATTTAGTTTTAATGTGGTACCAAGTTGGTTTAATTATAATATTTAAAAGTAAAGTTTTCTATTCCTACTTGCTATATATATATGCTACTGCTAAGTCACTTTAGTCGTGTCCAACTCTGTGTGACCCCATAGATGGAAGCCCATCAGGCTCCCCCATCCCTGGGATTCTCCAGGCAAGAACACTGGAGTGGGTTGCCATTTCCTTCTCCAATGCATGGAAATGAAAAGTGAACGGGAAGTCGCTCAGTCGTGTCCAACTCTTAGCGACCCCATGGACTGCAGCCGACCAGGCTCTTCGGTCCATGGGATTTTCCAGGCAAGAGTACTGGAGTGGGGTGCCATTGCCTTCTCCGGCTATATATATATATATATTTTTTTTTTTTTTTTTCCAAAAGAAAAGTAAAAAGTAAAGTGAGGAGCAACAGAAAAGGGGATTTCAGAAGTCTGGTAAATCTGGCTCACTCACTGTGCATGAATTTTAGAATCAGTCAAGATTTCCTCCCCACACCTCCACAACTGCATTGGAACTTTGAAAAAACAGTGAATTTGGAGATTAGTTTTGGTAGTGAGGAGCAACAGAAAAGGGGATTTCAGAAGTCTGGTAAATCTGGCTCACTCACTGTGCATGAATTTTAGAATCAGTCAAGATTTCCTCCCCACACCTCCACACTGCATTGGAACTTTGAAAAAACAGTGAATTTGGAGATTAGTTTTGGTAGAGTTGAGATTTTTACAAGAAGCATGAGCTCTTCACTTATTCAGGTCATCTTTTATGTTCTTCAGCAAAGTTTTGGCTTTTGTAAATAGATCTTGCCAACTTTTCCTTTCCTAGTCAGCTTTATTGACCTATAATTTCATATAATAGCATTTATCATTGTTAAGGTATGACTGGGTTTTAACAGACTGACCTCATCAATTCTTTAGAATTTATTGAAGTTTCCTTTGCATCCTAATTTATGGTCAATCTTTGTGAATGTTCCGTGCCACTTAAAAATTGTATTTGAACTATTTGTTGGGGTCTGGTTTCTTCCCATTTACATAGTCTTTATTAAGTACGACTTTGTTGTTTAATTCTTGCATCTTCTAAATTGGCTATATTTGTTCCATCAGGTTTGTATTTAAGTGTGGTAAACTCTCCCACATGACTGTGTATTTGACTCCTCACTATTCTATTGTTTTACTTTAAATATTTTGAGGGTATTCATGGCTGTATAACTTAATGAATTCTTTCTATTTATTGTTATACAGTGTTTCTCTTATCCCTACTAATGCTTTTGATATTAAAACCTCTTTTTCTGGGTGCTGATAGTGTGATGCGAACTTTAATGTTTTATACTTTTTGATGCTTTTTACTCCTTTTACGTTAAGCCCATTTTTGCAGCTTTGTTTTATGCCTCTTTTAACAACACTTAGCTTCTTCTGATCTCTGATCTTTTTTAAAATCCTAACTGTTTAATAGTTAAATTTTATTTGTTTACATTTGTTCTGATTCCTGATATATATCAACTTTTATATCACTGTTCATTTTTATTTTTCTGTGTTTTTGTGTCTCTTTCCTACACTCAAATGGATTGAGATAGAATTCTATATTCCACATTTTTTCTCCACTGGTTTAGAGACTAGAGATGAAATTTCTGTAATCTTTTTGACCATGTCCCATCCCCCAAAGATGACAAGGATCTTAGCATAGTCTGGATGGCATCACGGACTCAATGGACGTGAGTCTGAGTGAACTCCGGGAGTTGGTGATGGACAGGGAGGCCTGGTGTATTGCAATTCAGGGTCGCAAAGAGTCAGACAGGACTGAGCGACTGAACTGAACTGTTAGACCTGCACTATTTTCCCCTTCTCCTCTCCTCTTTTCTTTGGAGATGAGTTACTACGGCAGGCCCACGCTCAGGGAGTGCAGGACAGTATGTTCTCCATCCTTGAGGGGGTAATCTAGCTCTGTTATTAGGGATGTTTCAGTAAGGAATGATAGTCTCTTCACCCACGTTATTTTAGTGTAGTTTTGTTTAAATGGGCTCAGTCTTTGTGTGGTGTGTGAACCTTCTCTTTGCAGAGCATGTTCTCTCTAGTTGCAGCAGGAAGGTTTTTAGTTGCCCCAGGGCAGGTGGGAGCTTAGTTCCCTGACCAGGGGTTAAACCAATTACTGCTGCATTGGAGGGCAGATTCTTAACTACTGGACCTCCAGGGAAGTACTCATTTATTTACTTAATCATTTGTTTGTATCACTATGGACTCAAACATATTACTTTGTACTTTGAGTATCATCCAATACTCTGTTACATATTTTGTTTGTCAGACTGTTTCCAGTTTGGCCATTGGGAGTGTCTCACTTCCTTTTAGAGTTTCAAGGTCCCTTTCATCTTTTGTGCAAACAAACTGCTCTCCTAATGTGGAAGGTTGAGTTTGACACTGAGAGAATTTTCACGTGTGGAATGCCACGTCTGATGGACCCAGCTCTCTGGGCCTTAAAACTCCTGTCCTCAGTGTCCTTTAGGGCTGTGGACCTCAGAGTCTCTGATGCATGAGACAAACCACACAACCTCACAGCTGCTCACTGATGTTTCTGGATAGACTGTGCAGTGCTAGTACCTCTTGAGATCAAGTTCACTGATGGAAGAGGGCGAGACAATCAGAAAGGGCAAGTGGACTACTGGGGGTCCAGAATGTTTCCAGGAACTTGCTTCTTTAAGCATTTGAGAAAAGTGGAAGCATGATCCAAAATTATCAGAATTATCTGTGCTGGAGAAAATCCACCTGGTGCAGGTCCTGTGAATTCCTTCTTGGGAATGATTTGGAGGCCAAGGCTGCTGTCCAGCAGTGCTCAGGGCCCTGTCTAGGGACTGCAGATGTTAAGATATTTGAACATGCAGGAAGGCCCAACTCCCCATTCTTGTCCCCAGGACTTGACCTTGGGAATAAAGGAAGGATTCTGGATGACCTTTTTTCTACCTGAGAGTGGTGTACACCTGTCCTTGGCCCTCCTGTGATTCCATCTGCTTTGTTTGGAAGATTGTTGCATCAGAGCCAGGACAGGAGGAAGGATGACCAGGAGAACAGGTCATGGTTGGGGCTGGGACAACAGAGCATTTGGCTCCAAATGGAGTCACTTATAAATGTCAACTCCACTTGATCTTTGGCAAAGATGCTACCACAAAATCTCCCTGAGCACTGTTCTCAGAGCAGGATGGGCTTCCAAGGAAACACTCCAAGGTCCAAGAGAACCACCTTTGCCAGATTCTTGGCTATAGGCCTGTGGTCCTCCTAGGAGGGATGTGGGTTGGGCTTGGGGAGCTAGTGGTTTATAATGCCACAGAAACCCTGCCCTGAGCAGAGCACTCCAGCTGCCACCATGATGAAGGGAGCACTGCTTGTGCTGGCCTTGCTGGTGACTAGAGAGCTGACCTTCAAGACGACTGAGGGTAGGAAGGAGGGTCCAGATGACCCTTCTGATCCTTGCCCCTTGCCATCTCACTGCATCCTCCACAGTCCTGTCCAAGCCACTTCTAGGGACAGAGTCTGAGGGCAGCTGACAGATCAGTGCCCAGGAGCCCTGAAGAAATTCCTTGAGCCTGTCAGTCTTTGAATGTAGAGGGTGGTGTAGCTGGAGGGATCATTAGCTGTGCAAACCCTGGGGAATATTTTGTTGGGGGCATTGGTGCTCATTGGGAGGGAGGAAGAAGGCTAATATGCCCGGGGATGGTGGTCAAGGCCAGAGGGGTCTCCAAGCTCACCCTCTTGCTGCTCCCTCTGCTGGGAGGTTTTCTGTCTGGGATGTTAAGCAGTCCTGGGAGAGGCCAGGTCTCTGTGGGAGATGATTCTGGAAGCTTTGGATATGTGACTTCCTATCAAGTGGTGGAAACAGGAACCTCTTGCTCTGGTTATTCTTTGACAAGATGTTTTCTGTCTTTCCTTCAGCGGAAGCCTGCCCTGTATTTTATGCTGGGGTTACTGCCTTGTTTTTTGGAAGCAAAACATTGTTGAATTCAACACTCGATTTGGTGGATACTACTGATGAGGGAAAGGCAGCCTTTGGAAAAGTCCAGGATTGCTTCAATGAGGCGGGACTTGACGCCAAGCTGAAAATTGTAGAACTCACGGTAATTTACTCTCCTGACCCTGACTCTGCCCTTCCCACTCACATGCATAGTGCAGTATGCCACATGGGAATAGATCATGCAGTCATGGGATATGTGACAGACAAGAGCTATAAGCAAAGAAGCACATAAACCTTTGCTCCACCCTGCAGCACCTGTAATATGCAAGGGCAGTCCATGTGCACATCCCGCCTCTGTTGTTGCCAAATATGCCCACAGCATGCGAATCACCTCACACACAGAATAGGGTTGTGAGGCCAAGTGTGTTGAGGCAGGTGATTGTTTTTTTCCTCAGTGCGTGGAACTAGCACTGGAGCAGTAGAATTTTAATGTTTGGCAGGAAAGGAAGCTTTCAGCTCACACACATGTAGAAGTCATGTCAGTTCTATTTTAGGAATATTGAAAAGGAGCTCCTGGCTTTAGAATCTCTTTCCAGCATGGGATTCCCTGGCTTCATAAGATTTCATCACCTCCTCTTGTTCCCACTGTGTGGGCCTTGGCTCTGGCTCAGAGCCCCATTTCTACTGACATATCCTCAAGCCCGTTTTTCCACTGTGGTGTTTCGGTGCCTGAGGCTCCTGAGGAGGCTTCTAGGAACCTGTGACTGCTCACCTTGGCTAGCAGTATATCTTCCGAAGAACCATTTTCCTTTATCTTCTTGTCAAACAATACTGGAGATTTTGGATAGTCTGTCTCAACATTTTTTTCCCTCAAATTGTCTGTTCAAAATGAGAGGTTTTTTTTTGCAAACAGAGTTTCATGCACTAATAGGAGCACACAGAACACATGGGTTTGTTTACGACACCTGCATGCACATTAGCCACCCAGTACCCCTGACGGAAGAGGCTCAGGTACAGGAGGTGTGACCAGAACCCAGGCTCCAGCACCTTGCTCCTCCCTCAGGACCCACCCCAGCTGTGCCTTGATGACCTTTATTATCTCCTCTTCTTCCTGAGGTGGCTGGTGGCTAGTTTCCATCCTGACACCTGAGCCTGGGCTATTAGGGAGCCATTCTCCTCCTGGCCCCTGATAGCAGCCTCCTCTCCATTGGTGGGTCTGTGGGCAGAGTTTCTTGCTGGGGAGGGAGCTGAATCCCTGAGGGTATAGCATGTGGTGATGCTGGGTAGACAGGATAGCCCTGCTGTGGGCTCAGGTGTTGTCCCTCCTCCTCCTACACCCTCCCAGGGTTCCATCATCTTTGACAAGGATTGCTCCGGCTATCAAGTGTCCACGATTCTGAGTAGTCTTTTGGGAATAATTCTCAGTGGAGTCTCTTTGGTGAAATAGTCTTTGCCAGTGATGCCTGGTCTACGCTCAGTGTGCCACCCTGTTCTTCTCAACTGAAGCTGGAATCCTGACACCTGTCCCACCTATGTGGTCTCAATCAGTCTTACTCGAATAAAATCACTGCAGCATTGCTCAGTGTGCCCAGTGTCTGTCTGTTGTGGGGAGGGTGTGAAGCAGGAGGTCTTGGATGATAGTGAGAGTGACCCATGTGGTTAGTGTGGATGGGGACTGAGTTACTATGGGGACTGGGATCAGACAGAATGAGGTAAGCCTAGGCCCTGTCCTGACAAACTGTGGAACCATGGGCAGGCTTATTGTAACTTTCTCAAGTCATTCTGTCATCTGCTAAATAGGGGTTGTGTATGAAGATTAAGCGAAAGAAGGTATAGTAACCCTTGCCATCACAGGCCTGGAAGGATAAAGTTGTTGTTTGTGGCCACAGATAGCATATCTCACTCTGGTCTTTAGCACGGTGGCAGAGCCTCCAGTCCTTTAAGTGTCCTTTCATTATTGATGAGTGACTCAGGAGATGCCCTGAGCAAGCTTGTAACAGGTCCCCTCTTCCTCCTAGTGGCATTCACCATTTTCTAATTGTTAGGTGGGTGACTTGAGGAGCCAGACCTTTTGTTTTCAGGGACACTTAGTACCACTGTTGTTCCTGGGTTCTGCCATGGGGACCAGGACCCCCAGGAAGTCTTGGACCAGGAGGAAGGGAGAGGATGGAAGAAGCTACCCCAGTGGTAATGTTGTTTCCATGGAAACACCTCATGCTGTGAAGTGTGAATTGCAGGATGTACCACATGACTGAATGTTCCGAATGCCTCAGCCTAGTTCTAGGAGCATGAAATAGGCAGCTGCATTACCAGTAGGACATTTGTGAGGGTACAAGGAAAGGACTAGGTTTTATCCTAGGGTCTAAGCCTCTGTAGGCTACTCTTAGCATAACCCACAAAAAGAGTTGCACTGCTGGTAAAATGTCTCTACCTTCTGGCTAAGCAGGTGAAATCAGGTCACATTCTGGGAGCTGAAGTTTGGACTTGGGGTAAGCGGTGAGGGCCTTGAGTCCTGGCTTTTCTTTGACCTGATACCTGAATTTAGGCCTTTAAATTCACTTTTGTTCTTTCTACAACTTGATCTTACATATACCAAGGGCTGGATGCTCTGTCAGACTTAATATTAAGTGTTCAGGTCATACTAAAGAGGTCTAAAATGTTGTTGAAAAGTACAAAGTAAAAATTGAACAGATTAAGGGCTAAATTGTATTCTTGTATGAGATGAATTGATATCTAGATTTTCAGATATTCCCAAATTTGTCTAAAACAATCCTTGTTCTAATGAAAGTAACTTAATGTTGACCCAGCAAACTGAATTCTTGAAGGCAACCAAAAAATTTGAGATCAGTAGGAACTGTAGAAGGATTGTGGTCACCAGGTAATACAACAGAAGTGTGAGTCTCCATAAATAATCCAGTTGTAGTCAAGGATTAAATAGAGGGTCACTGTGAGAGAAGAGAAAACCCATTTATAGAGTCACAGATAGTTTAAGATATAATAAGAACAGTTTATTGAATCTTGAAGAAGGAATGGATTTTAAAATAAGGGTGTTGAGGAAAATGAGCAAACATTAAAACAATGTAGATGGATCTGCAGAGCTGTTTCCTGTGGACTTACGTGGAATAATGATTTAATTGTCATAATTCTAATGTTTAATTATTCATTTGTCACAGGTTACTTCTCCTCCGCCCTCTAGTTTCTCTTTCAGTTTGACTTTCATGACATCACCGTTTCTTGTTTTTCTCCTGTTTTACTGGAAGATCCTTCTCAGGTTCTCAAGGCTGTATCCTATATCAAGGGTCATTCTCTTTGCATCTCTTTTCTTTCTCATGTATGTTCACTCTCTCAGTGATACCATCCCGCTTCATCTTCACCTTATAAGTTTCATATTAAAATCTCCAAGCCCTTTACTAAAACATTGCAAAACACAGAATTGACCCTCAGTAAGCATTCATTAAATTAATGGATACTTTTTAAAGAAAGCTCTAAAATTTTCTTGGGCGATAAATATCCACAAAATTTAAATAAATCAGTGGACACTTCAAGGGGAATTTTCCGTGGAATAGGAATGTCATTTCCCCTTACAAATTGACAAGTTTAGTGTAATCTCAATGAATATAACAAGAGCATTTTTTGAAAGGCATTTTATTCTTATCAAATTGATCGTAACTGTTATCTTATGATCTAGAAATCTCCTTCCTAGGTTTACAATAAAAAGAAATGAAAATTTGTTTTCTCATAAAACCTGCCACGGATATTATGGCCCATTTTTTTCAGATCAGTTTATCAAAACTAGAAAACTCCCTAAGTGTCATTCAGCTGGTAAATAGATAAACAAAGCATGCCACATTCCTACAATTGAATCTATGCAACAATTTAAGGAAGAAACAAAAAACCAATGTAAATGCCTTATTATTGCATATATCAGTAATTTATTCTTATTTATGAGTAATGTTGCATTGTATTGGTATAGCTTAATTTGTTTATCAACCCACATAGTAAGGGCTATTGGAGTTGCTTTTCAATTTTGAGTGTTATAAATAAAGCTGGTATGAATATCTATGTATATTTAAAAAATAGGAAAAATCTGCTGACACATGCAACAACATGAATGAATCTCAAATGTATTATGATCAGTAAGAGATGGAACTAAGCGACTACAATCAAGAGCTTCCCTGGTGGCCCAGTGATTGGGACTCTGTGCTCCCAATGCAGGGATCCAGGCTGGATCTCAGATCAGGGAACTAGACCCCACACACGCAGTGAAGATCCCACATACTCCAGTTAAGATGTGGCACAGCCAAATAATAAATAAGTGAACATTAATGAAGAAGACTGTAGTCATAAGGTTTATTTATATGCTATTTATTCTATTTGGGAAAATAAGAATAGCTGTAAAAATGTCAAGTAATTAGGGGTAATAAACCCAGGAGATGCTGAAATATGCACCCTTATATCATGGGCAGATAAATGGGCTATTAAAGGAAGACCAGAAATAGATCTAAGTCATCATGGATTTTATGAAAAAGGTAATTTGCCAATCAGTGAGAAAATTTGTGTTACTTCATAGATGAAGTGGTAGCGGACAAACTAACAGAATACATGAGGAAATAAAAGTGTTGCATCTATGTCTCACAGCCATCTCCAAAATTAATTTCAGATAAGTTAAATATTTACACATTCAAAGACTGGGATAGAAAATGACATAAAATCTTTAGAAAATATTACAGAAATATTTTATTGTTAAAAAATAATATATTTTTAACTTCAGGGTAAGGAAGACTTTTCTAAAGATGAAATGAAACTGGAGTGATAATTTTGACTGCATTAGAAATAAAATGTTCTTTATATTACCATATGTGAAATAGATTGCCAGTCCAGATTCAATGTGTGAGAGAGGGTTTCAGGGCTGGTGCTCTGGGATGACCATGAGGGATGGGATGGGGAGGGAGGTTGGAGGAGGGGTTCAGGATGGGCGACACATGTACACCCATGGCTGATTCATGTCAGTGTATGGCAAAAACCACTACAATATTGTAAAGTAATTAGCCTCCAATTAAAATAATTTACAAAAAAAGAAATGAAAAATTATTAAAAATAAAAAGCACAGTCATATTAAAAAAAAAAACTTACTGCATGGCAAAATGTACCATATACATCTTTTCAGGACATCAGTCAAATGTTATTTCATTGATGTCTTCTTCTTATTTTTATATTTGTCTTTTCTGGGTTTTCATTACTGTATGGGCATTTCTTTAGTTGTTGCGAGTGGGCTTCTCGTTGCCATGGCTTCTCTTGTGCCAGAGCATGGACTCCAGGCCTGTGGGCTTCAGTCTTTGCAGCACATGGGCTCATTAGTTAGGGCTGTCTAAATCTAGAGCATAGGCTCGGGAGTTGTAGTGCACAGGTTTTGTTGTTCCACGGCACATAGGATCTTCTCGGACCAGGGATAGATCGAACCGTGTCTCCTGCATTGGCAGGTGGACTCTACCAATGAGCCACCAGGGAAGCCCCTTATTGATGAGTTTGTCAATTCTGTTTAAATTATAACAAGACTACCCCTTCCTCTGTCCTCTACTGCCCATCTTCTTTCCCTGATTTCTTTTCTAATGTGCCATGTATTTACCAGGTGTAGGGAAAGAGAAAATTAGCTAAGATGGCATGGTCAGGCTCTCTCACCCCACACCCTCTTGCTCTTGCCCCACGTTTTGTAAACAATGATTATGGAACAGCTAAGATTGCTTATACTACTGTGTATGAACTTCATGAGGTACTCAGTTGGCCAGGGCTACTTTTTTCTGTAAGCATATATAAACTTCACCTGAAAAAGCTCTGGAGGTTGTGCTGTGTTATGTCCACTTTGTGGCTACGTTAGGTGGTGGTGAGGCTGCGTTATGGCTGTGTCCACGGGGTGCGTGAGAAGAGGAATATAGCATGTCTGCTGCTTCTACGGATGCCAGTGCCAGCCTAGAGAGAATAAATGTGTCTGCAGATCATAGAGCTCTTCACGTTTTCTTCCAGCTTCCCCTCTCATGCCTTGCCTATCCTGGGTTCAACAAACAGTGTGCACAGTGAGGTACAGATCAGCAAGACACCAGGCTTTCTTGTTTGTTATTTTTCAACCAGAATCAGGCATAAGCTGCATAGGTAAAGAAAATTTAGTCATTAAAGAAATATTCTCCATTTGGAAACTATCTGTCATCTGTCTTCTATGTATGTATTATCCCTTCTTTTCTAAGCCAAATTCCAGAATGTTCTTTGCTTACTCTAATTAAAACAATGCCTTTCCCATGCTGATAGTCAATGGAATATCCTAAGACAGTAAGACCAAATATATATTTTGGTCTTCCTGACTCATCAGGAAGTGGATTTACCCTTCCACCTGAAAAAACTAAACCTGGAGAAAATATAGGGAAGAATGAGGTCCATAAATTGAACTTTAGGTAGCACAGGAGAGTGGTCTCTGAGAGAGGGGGAAAAAGTTGCACTCTATGATTGCCCACTTTACTGCCTGGACAGAGTACCTAGATTGTCCGGCAGAAAGAAGTTCAAGGAGAGAAAAGAGCAGTCTCTCTGAGTTCATGAGAATGAGTTGGGAGTCCAAGATGGTCAGTGTGGTGACATTTTCAGGAGAGAATACTGAAGAGAGAGTGGCACAGAAATAGGACTCCTGGGTTCCACAACAAGTCTCCATCCTATTCACTGAATACTGCCCAATGTGTGCATGTGAGAATACTCCCCAACATGTGCATGTGAGAAAACTGCCCAAAGTGAGGAAATAATAAGCTGAAATGAGCAGAAGAAATAATACCAAGAATTTATAGAAATCTGAAAATAATTTGTATTTCTAACAGCCTTTTTATAGGAGTACTATGGAAAAGGTCAGTTTTCATTCCAATCCCAAATAAAGGCAATGCAAAAGAATGCTCAAACTACCACACAATTGACTCATCTCACATGCTAGTAAAGTAACGCTCAAAATTCTCCAAGCCAGGCTTCAGCAATACATGAACCGTGAACTTCCTGATGTTCAAGCTGGTTTTAGAAAAGGCAGAGGAGCCAGAGATCAAATTGCCAACATCCGCTGGATCATGGAAAAAGCAAGAGAGTTCCAGAAAAACATCTATTTTTGCTTTATTGACTATGCCAAAGCCTTTGACTGTGTGGATCACAATCAACTGTGGAAAATTCTGAAAGAGATGGGAATACCAGACCACCTGACCTGCCTCTTGAGAAACCTATATACAGGCCAGGAAGCAACAGTTAGAACTGGACACAGAACAACAGACTGGTTCCAAATAGGAAAAGGAGTATGTCAAGGCTGTATATTGTCACTCTGCTTATTTAACTTATATGCAGAGTACATCATGAGAAGCTCTGGACTGGAAGAAACACAAGCTGCAATCAAGATTGCTGGGAAAATATCAATAACCTCAGATATGCTGATGACACCACCCTTATGGCAGAAAGTGAAGAGGAACTCAAAAGCCTCTTGATGAAAGTGAAAGAGGAGAGTGAAAAAGTTGGCTTAAAGCTCAACATTCAGAAAACGAAGATCATGGCATCTGGCCCCATCACTTCATGGGAAATAGATGGGGAAACAGTGGAAACAATGTCAGACTTTATTTTTCTGGGCTCCAAAATCACTGCAGTGGTGATTGCAGCCATGAAATTAAAAGACGCTTACTCCTTGGAAGGAAAGTTATGACCAACCTAGATAGCATATTCAAAAGCAGAGACATTACTTTGCCGACTAAGGTCCGTCTAGTCAAGGCTATGGATTTTCCAGTAGTCATGTATGGATGTGAGAGTTGGACTGTGAAGAAGGCTGAGCACCAAAGAATTGATGCTTTTGAACTGTGGTGTTGGAGAAGACTCTTGAGAGTCCCTTGGACTGCAAGGAGATCCAACCAGTCTGTTCTGAAGATCAGCCCTGGGATTTCTTTGGAAGGAATAATGCTAAAGCTGAACTCCAGTACTTTGGCCATCTCATGCAAAGAGTTGACTCATTGGAAAAGACTCTGATGCTGGGAGGGATTGGGGGCAGGATGAAAAGGGGACGACAGAGGATGAGATGGCTGGATGGCATGACCGACTGGATGGATGCGAGTTTGAGTGAAGTCTGGGATTTGGTGATGGACAGGGAGGCGTGGCGTGCTGAAATTCATGGAGTCGCAAAGAGTCGAACACGACTGAGTAACTGAACTGAACTGAATTGAACATTTAGACTCCAAACAGATGCATTCTGACTACAGAAGTAGAAGCTTTGCGGCCCCTCCCCCTACTGGCACACTTTGAGTTATTAAAGATGGAGATAGTAGTGTGTTGACATGATTATATAAAATTTTAAAATAAAATTTGACAAGTAAGGTATTTTAAGTACTGTTCACATAGATCTTCTTTTTATTCTGATTTGCCTTCCTTTACATTTTTTGAATGTTTGTAGTTACTTTTTTTTGTTTTGTGGGTTTTGGTTATTTTTCTTCTTGATTTTGGTAATGGGACTATAGAGTCTTTTTCAAACAATTTATTCGTAAAGAATCCATGTATCATAAATGCACTCATTTTTAGTATACATTTTTATGAGTTTTGAGTTATTCTGTACTGATAAACACATATAATCAAGACATTAAGCATGTCCATTGTTTTATCCATATAAATGATATTATGTAAAATATGATCTTTTCTATCTAGTCCTTTTATTGAAATACCTTGTTGTACATAGTAGTTTATTGCCAAGTAATATTTTGTTATATGCATATGCCAAAATTGTTAATCCAACTACATGATGGCCGTGATTTCTGTTTTTTTATTTTTATTTTTTTGTTGTTCAGTTGCCAAGCCATGTCTGACTCTTTGTGACACCATGGTCTGGAGCATGTCAGGAATCTCTATCCCTCACCATCTCCCAGAGTTTGCCCAATTTCATGACCAGTGAATTGGTGATACCATCCAGCCTTCTCATCCTCTGTCATCTTCTTTTTATTATATAATGGACAGCCACATGAAATCTCTATTTTTTACTTTCTGATTCTTTCTTTAGAAATCTATTAAATATATATATATATGTTTATATGAGTCATAAACACACAGCCACAGAATCTCCTCTAAGGTCAGTGTCATTACAAGAAAATCAGACCGGAGGAAGTTGGTGACTTTCAAGAGCATCTCCAACAATGACTCCTTTATTGAACTAGGTCTTGACCACATAGCATGTGCTATGTCTTTTGTGCTTTGGCTTGCGTAGCTGTCCTTATATCTAAAAGACTGGGACAGCTTAGTCAATCAGGGAGCTTTTAAATTATGTTCAATGACAAATGAAATAGATGGTCACAAAGCCACCGATACCAAGATGACATACTTGGTTCATGTATTGTCGTTAACTTAGTGAACTCAAACCTAGGAAACCACACCTTTAGAAAACTCAGACACATTGGTATACCAGGTAGAAGAATTAAAAATACCATCCACAGAGAGGCAAGGAAAAAGGAGCTTCTTTATTTTGCTGTAAATGGGACAATCCCAGTTGATACCTGTTGTGCCAGAGTCCCCAACTGCCCTAACATTTATCTCTGGAAATCTATATTCCTGATGAATGTTTGGGTATTGTTAACTGTCAGCACAATATTGTACATTAGTTCTCTAGAATTTTTCATTTTGCACATTGAATAAACCTGTCAACAGAAATTCCCATTTTCCAACTAGCTTCAGATCTTGGTAAACAGCATTCTATTTTCTATTTCTATGGGTTTAAATACTTTTTTCCTTTTTTAATGAAAATGCATTAAATTTTAAAGAAAAAATTTTAGCATGCCATGCAGCTTGTGGGATCTTAATTCTCCACCAGGGATTGAACCCAGGCCCTCAGCAATGAGAGCACAGAGTCCTAACCACTGGACTGCCAGTGACTCCCTGGATTTACCTGTTTTACATACTACCTCATATAAGTGTGATCATGCAGAATTTGTCTTTCTGTGACTGGCTAATTTTACTTGGAATAATGTCCTTAAAGTTCATCTATGTTGTTGCATATAGTAAGAGTTCCTTCTTTTTAAAGAGTGAATAATATTCCCCTGTGTATATATGTTTATATGTATGTGTGTGTGTGTGTGCATGCAGGTGTGTGTGTTAGTCGTTTAGTTGTGTTTGACTCTGGGACCCTATGGACTATAGCCCCCCAGGCTTGTCTTTCCATGTGCTTCTCCAGGTAAGAATACTGGAGTGGGTTGCCATTCCCTTTTCCAGGGAATCTTCCTCACCCAGGGATTGAATCCAGGTCTCCTGCATTGCAGGCAGATTCTTTACCTACTGAACTCCCAGGGCAGCCTGTGTCTCTGTGTGTATATATGTGTGTGTGTGTGTGTGTGTGTGTGTGTGTATGTATGTATATATATATATATATATATATATATATATCACAATTTCTTTATCCATTTATCTGTTGCTGGATATTTAGCTTGCCCCCATGTCTTTGCTCCTATAAATAATGCTACGATGATATCCTGATTTTCATTCTTCTAGGTAGATAAGGATGAGATGGCTGGATGACATCACGGACTCGATGAACGTGAGTCTGAGTAAACTCCAGAAGATGGTGATGGACAGGGAGGCCTGGCGTGCTGTAATTCATGGAGTCGCAAAGACTCGGACACGACTGAGAGACTGAACTGAACTGAACTGAGGTAGATACCCAAAAGTCGGCTGCTAGATCATATGGCCATTGCATTTTTCAATTTTTGAGGACTCTTCATATTGTTATCCATAATGGCTGCACCAGCATACATTCTCTGTTTTTCAATACACATGCCAGTACTAGTCTTTTTTCAAAAATGATTTTCATAACAAGTCTGAGGTGATATCTGACTGTGGTTTTCCTTTGTATTTCCATTACAGTTATTGATATTATGCCAGGGTCCAGCCCCGGTGGATCCAGGGAATTCAAAGAGGAGATGGTGTGGGCGAGGAAAAACTTATTTATTTAGAAATATAAGAATAGATTAGGAAGAAATAGTATAGTAGGAAAATTAGATGGAGAAAGAGGGCTGAATAACTTGGTTTACGGGGAAAACCAATAAAACCTCGAGACAAGAGGTTTGCACCATCTATGTAGGCCACCGGTGTCCGCTTGAATCTCTTAAGGTGCCCCGCCTTGGGCCCCCTTTCTTGCGGATCTTAGCAGCCAGGGCAAATAAGTAGATGTGGTGAGCCTCCCCACCCCAGAGGGGAATTCAGCCGAAAGAGGGGAGAAAAGAAGGAGAAAAGAACGACATGAGGGGAGTCCAGCATCGGTGCAATACTCTCCAAACTTTATTTTTTTCAAAATCAGCTTGTATATCCCAAGTTGTACATAATGGAATATGCAGAGGTATGCAGGGGCAGCAGCCCTGACCCTCATTGAGACAAGGCTTTCCTTTTTGCATATCCCCCTGTTACAAAAGTCCCAGGTGGTTTACATTATCTTCTGGCCAAGAGGCCTGTTAACATTTCTATGGCTCTCTTCTGATGAGGTTTTGTTAACCAGAAGACTCATTTGTGTTAACCTTTTTAAAGTCTGAATGCCATTCTCAGAAAATACTAAATAAAAATACAGCAATTTGTAATAAAAGGAAGTACAGTGATTTATAGCAAAAGAAAAAGTAATTTACTCAAAAGTTTAGTATTGCTAACATCAAAGCTACTATATATCCTTTTCCATATCCCATTTACGTTGATTACATCTTCCCGGGTGCCTGATAGATAAAAAATAAGGAGGTCTGGCAGCAATCATTGAGTAAACCATGAAATCCGGTCACCAATATAAATTTAAAAAGGCTCTGAGACTTTAAGATACTTTAAGGCTTTTGTGCCTCTCACAGTTGGGAGGTTGTGAGCAATTCACAAGCTTGTAGAAGGTCAGGGGAACCTGTTTAGTAAAAGTAATTTACTCAAAAGTTTAGTATTGCTAACATCAAAGCTACTATATATCCTTTTCCATATCCCATTTACGTTGATTACATCTTCCCGGGTGCCTGATAGATAAAAAATAAGGAGGTCTGGCAGCAATCATTGAGTAAACCATGAAATCCGGTCACCAATATAAATTTAAAAAGGCTCTGAGACTTTAAGATACTTTAAGGCTTTTGTGCCTCTCACAGTTGGGAGGTTGTGAGCAATTCACAAGCTTGTAGAAGGTCAGGGGAACCTGTTTAGGCAGGCTAGAGAATTATCAAAGGGGGTTGGGCTGAAACACTCCTTTCAAATGCAGTAAGCTAGATCTTTGAATTAACTCTTTCCGAGAAACTGGCAAAGAATAGTGGGGAAACAGATAAATACAGATAAATTTTTATTCTTGGGGTACATGCTCAGGAAAAACCAGGGAGAAATCCAATGACTCAGATTGCCCTGCCATCTGAGTTTGCCACGTGAACCCTGTCACAGGTGGGATTCCTCACTCTGGCTCCTGACAATATTAAGCACCTTTTATATCCCTGTTGGCTTATTTTTTTTTTTAATCTTCTTTGGAGAATTGTCTCTTTAGGTCCTTAGCTTATTTTTAATTGAGAGATTTCCTTGTTTTACATGCAGGTGTAGGAATTACTTGCATATTTTAAATGTTAACTTCTGATCAGATATGTGGTTCAAAAGTATTTTTTCATTGTGTATGTGGCCTTTTATACTCTGTTGATGATTTCCTTTGCGAAGCCTTTTAGTTTTATGTAATCTCACTTGTCTACTTTTGCTTTTGTTGCCTGTTCTTCGGGTGGACTATCCAAGAAATCATTGCCAAAACCCATGTCATAATGTTTTCCCCCTATGTTTCCTTCTATTAATTTTAATTTTAGGTGTTATGTTTCAGTCTTTAATCTGCTTTGAGTGGTTTTGTGTTTGTGGTATAAGAAAGTCACATTTCATTATTTTTCATCTATCTATCCAGTGGTTCCCAACACCATTTATGGAAGAAACTGTCTTTCCCCACTGTGTATTCCCGGCACCCTGTCCCAGATCACTTGACTGTATGTGTGTGTGCATTTACTGGGCCCTCTAATCTGTTCCAGTGGACTATATGTCTGCATGTATGTATCATACTGTTTCAGTTACTGCAGCTTTGTAATATGTTTTGAAATGAAGAGGTGTAGTGCCTCTAGCTTTGTTTCTCTTTCTCCAGATGGTTTTGGATATTCAGAATCCTTTGTGGTTGCATATGATTTTTAGGATCATTTTTTTAGTTCTGTAAAAAATGCCTTGTGATTTAGATTAGAGACCTCATTTGGGATTGTATGGATATCACCACAATTAGGCTTCCAGTTCATGAATGTGGAGTATTGGTCTTCTTATTTGTGTATTCTTTAATGTTTTTCATCAGTGTTTTCTAGTTTTCAGTGTAGTAGTCTTTCACTTGTGTAATTCATTGTATTCTAAGCATTTTATCTTTTGTTAATTTCCTTATGGGGTTTTCATTGTTAATGTGGAAGTACAGCTATAATGGCTGTCATCAGTGTCTCTAGGTTCAGCAATAGGAAAACAGGGCAGGCAGTGGTGATTGCTAGTGCCAGGAATGTGCACAGGCTCAACTGTGGGACTGAGGTAAATGCACAGGGTAGTGGTGTATGCATCATGGCAAGAGCAGGGCCTGTGTTAGGATCTTGGACTGATCACAGCACACAAGTTCAGTTGCTGAGTCAGAGCTGGTGGCATGTACATGCCTGGCTTCAGGACCAGGATGGGCTTTGCTGCATCCATGATGGCTGTGCTGAGTTCCAGGGAGGCACTAGCTCTCATGGTTCCTGTTAGGGAGGGTAGAGGGACTCAGCACCAGGAGTCTGAGACCTTAAAACCTGTGGGACCTGCTGTTGGGGGGGCTGTGGGCACATGCAGTGGTTGTGCTGGCTGTTGGTTTCCTGCACAGCTTTGCCTCATCTTACTTGCAGTACTTGCAGCACTGCTGTGCTGCTGCAACTTCTTAAGTGGACCCCTGAGCTCTATCAGAGCTGTTTCACTCACATCTGTCTGTCCAATTGTTTTTATTGTGGGGATAGAGAGTGGGATCTCCTACTAAACCATCTCGCTGACATTACTCTCTATATACATTTTAGAATCAGTTTGTCAGTTTCTACAAACTTTCTGCTGGCATATGAACCAGGATTGCTTTGAAACTAAAGATCAATATAATTGAAATCTTACCAATATTGAGTCCTTCAATATAGAAGCATGGTATATGTCTCCAGTTCTTTATGACCTTTTATTTCCTCAGTAATTAATGTTTTGTAGTTTCCATTCTACAGATCTTACATGTATTTTATTGACTCCATACCACATTATTTTTATGTTTTTGGTGGTCTTACGGATGATATTTTGCTTCATTTTCTGGTTGTATTTTGCCTGTATGTCAAATATACTTGATTTTTATATATTGAGTTGTAATTTGCAAATATGTTCAACTCACTTTTATGCATAATGACATTTTTGTAGATTCTTTAGAATGTTCTCTGTATATTATAATTTAGTCTGTATATTTAGTGTTTTCTGTGAATGAGAAGAGTTTGATTTCTTCCCTTCCAAGTGTACTTTGTTTACACCTTTTCTTGCCTTATTACAGTTGTGAGAGCTCTCAGTCCAGTGTTGACTAGAAATAGAAAAAAATAGACTTTTTTCGTTGTCCTTCATTAAATGTGATGTTAGATGAAGTCTTGTTTGTTACTTTTGATGCACTTTATTAAATTGAGGAAGTTTTCTTCTATTAATATTGTACTAAAGGCTTATTGGATGTTGATTTTTTCCACTTCTTTCCCACATGTTTTGATGTTTTATATACAGTTTTACCTCTTCCTTTACAGTCTGTATATATATATTAAAAATTTTTTTTCCTTCACTTCTCAGAACTGCCAGTAAAATGTTCCAAAATTTTTTTGAAGTTCGCGTCTTTGCCTCCTTTTCCATTTTAGGAGGAAAGCTCTCAGTCTTTCACCATTTATTTTTATGACAGTTGTAGGTGGTTCTATTGGCTGGAACTCATAATGTTGAAGAAGTTTCCTTTTCATCTTAATTTATCAATATGACTTATTATGAAAGTTTGATTTTTAAAATATATTTTCTCTTCAATTGAGATGATCATATGACTCTTCTCCATTATTCTGTCAATATGGTGGATTTCCTTGATCGACTTTGAATGTTAAAGCAATCATACATTCCTGGGATAAAGAGCCTTTTGTCATTATGTGTCACTTCTTTATGTGTTGCTGGATTTGCTTTGCTAAAGTGTTAATTTTGGGGATGTATGCTTATGACAGCTATGGCTCTATAGTTTTCTTGTAATTTTTTTTCTTGAAAATATGATGAGATTTTGCTGACCTCAAGAGATGAGCTGGAAAGTTTGTCTTTCATTTTCTTAAGCCATTTATATAAGATCATTATTTATATCTTTTTTAATATTTTATAATATTCACCAGTATAACTCTATCAGCCTGGAACTTCTATGTGAGGGTTATATCTTTCTTTTGCATTGAGTCACTGTGTAATTTTTGTCTTCCTTAAAGTTGTTCTTTTCATCTAAGCCATTTAGTTAATGGCCATGTATTTTTGCATCCATGTTCATCAGTGATATTGGCCTGTAGTTTTCTTTTTTTGTGGCGTCTTTGTCAGGTTTTGGTATTAGGGTGATGGTGGCCTCATAGAATGAGTTTGGTAGTTTACCTTCCTCTGCAATTTTCTGGAAGAGTTTGAATAGGATAGGTGTTAACTTTTCTCAAAATTTTTGGTAGAATTCATTTGTGAAGCCATCTGGACCTGGGCTTTTGTTTGTTGGAAGATTTCTGATTACAGTTTCAATTTCCATGCTTGTGATGGGTCTGTTAAGATTTTCTATTTCTTCCTGGGTCAGTTTTGGAAAGTTATTTCTAAGAATTTGTCCATTTCTTCCACGTTGTCCATTTTATTGGCATATAATTGCTGATAGTAGTCTCTGAGGAGAAGGCACTGGCAACCCACTCCAGTACTCTTGCCTGGAAACTCCCATGGACGGAGCCTGGTGGGCTGCAGTCCGTGGGGTTGCTAAGAGTCGGACATGACTGAGCGACTTCCTTTTCACTTTAAACTTTCATGCACTGGAGAAGGAAATGGCAACCCACTCCCGTGTTCTTGCTTGGAGAATCCCAGGGACGGAGGAGCCTGATGGGCTGCCATGTATGGGGTCGCACATTGTCGGACACGAATGAAGCGACCTCACAGCAGCAGCAGCAGTCTCTTATGATCCTTTGTATTTCTGTGTTGTCTGTTGTGATCTCTCCATTTTCATTCTAATTTTCTTGATTTGATTTTTCTCCCTTTGTTTCTTGATGAGTCTGGCTAATGGCATGTCAATTTTATTTATCCTTTCAAAGAACCAGCTTTTGGCTTTGTTGATTTTTGCTGTGGTCTCTTTTGTTTCTTGTGCGTTTATTTCTGCCCTAATTTTTAAGATTTCTTTCCTTCTACTAACCCCAGGGTTCTTCATTTCTTCCTTTTCTAGTTGCTTTAGGTGTAGAGTTAGGTTATTTATTACAACTTTTTTCTTGTTTCTTGAGGTATGCCTGTATTGCTATGAACTTTCCCCTTAGCACTGCTTTTACAGTGTCCCACAGGTTTTGGGTTGTTGTGTTTTAATTTTCATTCATTTCTATGCATATTTTGATTTCTTTTTTGTTTTCTTCTGTGATTTGTCGGTTATTCAGCAGCATGTTGTTCAGCCTCCATATGTTGAAATTTTTAGTAGTTTTTCTCCTGTAATTGAGATCTAATCTTACTGCATTGTGATCAGAAAAGATGCTTGGAATGATTTCAATTTTTTTGAATTTACCAAGGCTAGATTTATGGCCCAGGATGTGATCTACCCTGGAGAAGGTTTGTGTGTGTTTGTAAAAAAAGGTGAAATTCATAGTTTTTGGGTGAAATGTCCTATAGATTATCAATTAGATCTAACTGGTCTATTGTATCATTTAAAGTTTGTGTTTCTTTGTTAATTTTCTGTTTAGTTGATCTATCCATAGGTGTCAGTGGGGTATTAAAGTCTCCCACTATTATTGTGTTACTGTTAATTTCCCCTTTCATACTTGTTAGCGTTTGTCTTACATATTGTGGTACTCCTATGTTGGGTGCATATATATTGCTAATTGTTATATCTTCTTGGATTGATGCTTTGATCACTATGTAGCATTCTTCTTTGTCTCTTTTCACAGCCTTTGTTTTAAAGTCTATTTTATCTGATATGAGTATTGCTACTCCTGCTTTCTTTTGGTCTCTATTTGTGTGGAATATATTTTTCCAGCCCTTCACTTTCAGTCCGTATGTGTCTGTTGGGAGCCAGCGTGAGGAATCCCACCCGTGACAGGGTCATGTGGCAAACTCAGATGGCAGGGCAATCTGAGTCATCGGATTTCTCCCTGGTTTTTCCTGAGCATGTGCCCCAATAATAAAAATTTGTTCTGTATTTGTCTGTTTCTCCACTGTTCTCTGCCAGTTTCTCGGAAAGAGTTAATTCAGGGTGTCAGCTTCCTGCATTTGAAAGGAGTGTTGCAGCCCAACCCCCCCTTTTGATAACACTCTAGCCTGCCTAAACAGGTTCCCCTGACCTTTTACAAGCTTGTGAATTGCTCGCAACCCCCAGCTGTGAGGGGCAAAAGAGCCTTGAAGTGTTTTAAGTTACAAACCTTTCCTAAGAGCCAAAGCCTTAATAGATTTCACTGTTGCCTCCATGACTGCTGCCAGACCTCATCTGCACCTGGAAGTTTCTGCTATACAAACAATATTTGGGAATAGATATGTAGTAGTTTTTTGATGTTAGCAACACTAGGCATTCCAGTTAATTTGCTTTTTGTTATAAATCATTGTACTCCTGCTTGCTGTGTCCTTGCTATGTGAGAATGCAACTTTGTTTAGTGCCTCCCAAGAATGGTGCCAGACCTTGGAAAACTAACACTTATCAGAAAAGAGCTGTAAATTGTCGAATTGGCCTTTTGGCTGGAAGATGATGTAAATTACCTAAGACTTGTGTATACAATTTAGGTATGCAGAGACTAAGCCTGCTCTCGATAAGAGTCAGGGCTGCTGTCATTGCCAAATTTTGTGAAACCCATTGATCTTATGGTATAAAAAGGGGATGTGAAAAATAAAGTTGGGACCAGTTTCTCTCGGGAAAAGTTTCTCAGAGTGGTTTTTTTCTGGACCAGATTTTCTCAGACCGGTTCTGCAGGCTGGTCTCTCCGACAGCTTGCTCTCCTAGACTCGTTCTTTAGGGACATCTGGCTCCCACACCTCTCTCTATCTCTCTGTCCTCTTGTACTTTAACTCCAGGCTGAATTCCCATCTGGAGTGGGAGGCTCACCATGTCTACTTACTTGCCCTGGCCATAAGTTCTGCGAGAAAAGAGGACCCACGGTGGGGCCCCCTTTAGGGATTAAAGCAGATGCCGGTGGCCCACGTAGATGGTGCAAACCTCTTGTCTTGAGGTTTTATTGGCTTTCCCCGTAAACCAAGTTATTCAGCCTCCTATTTTCCATTAATTTCCTACTATTCTATCCTGTCCTGAGCTATCCTGTCCTATCCTTTCCTATCCGCCTGCTCCGTCCCACCTTTGAATATCCCTGGATCCACCAGGGCTGGACCCCGGCGTATGTCCTTTGTTTTGAGGTGGGTGTCTTGTAGACAACATATATAGGGGTCTTGTTTTTGTATCCATTCAGCCAGTCTTTGTTTTGGTTAGGGCATTCAGCCCATTTACATTTAAGGTAATTAGTGATAAGTATGATCCTGTTGCCATTTACTTCATTGTTTTGGGTTCTAGCTTATACACCCTTTTCTGTGTTTCCTGTCTAGAGAAGATCCTTTAGCATTTGTTGGAGAGCTGGTTTGGTGGTGCTGAATTCTCTCAGCTTTTGCTTGTCTGTAAAGCTTTTGATTTCCCCTTCATATCTGAATGAGATCCTTGCTGGGTACAGTAATCTGGGTGTAGGTTATTTTCTTTCATCACTTCAAGTATGTCCTGCCATTCCCTCCTGGCCTGAAGAGTTACTATTGAAAGATCAGCTGTTATCCTTATGGGAATCCCCTTGTGTGTTATTTGTTGTTTTTCCCTTGCTGCTTTTAATATTTGTTCTTTGTGTTTGATCCTTGTTAATTTGATTAATATGTGTCTTGGAGTGTTTTGCCTTGGGTTTATCCTGTTTAGGACTCTCTGGGTTTCTTGGATTTGGGTGATTATTTCCTTCCCCATTTTAGGAATATTTTCAACTATTTTCTCCTCAAGTATTTTCTCATGGGCTTTCTTTTTGTCTTCTTCTTCT